>OMNV01000340.1:35625-62676 GCA_900303265.1 Brotula barbata | reverse complement strand
TACACAAAACGTGGAAATCAAACTTGAGTGTAGATTTGGTCGGTGGAATGTAAACTTATGCCTGTGTGCATGCGTGTGTGATGCCAGCTGTGCAGCTGTGCTGTCTGATCTCTTGCAGAGTTCTTAATGGTTGTTTAGAGGCAAAGTCATTGACGAGCCAAAGGGACGGATCACAAATACACACGTACTGCATTTATAATAAAAAAATATCAAGTTATAAAAGATTTCTTAACGTAGGTAACGTAGCTGTCGTTTCATTAAGGAGATTTATTCAATACAATGCAATTAAGATCACTTCTAAACATTTGCTGCAGTGGCGCCCCGTGTACAAAGACCCCACCAGGAATACTATGAGCAGAGGTGTTTTGATCTCAGTTTAAAGCCAGGCAACTAAACAAATAAAATATTCTGTCAAGTATTCTCCCTTTTATCAGAATCCAGCTGAGAACATACAAACAAGTTGGACTCCTTCACTTGACTGAATGAATTCAGTGGTGTGTAACAACACCGAGCCTTAATGCTGACCCTTGCCACTATCCCCAACAAAAGGATTCATCCTCATGAGTTTTGGCATCGAATACATCTGTAAAGACATCTGGCCCTCAAAAGCACAACCATGCACAGATATGTGGTTCTATATGATGAAACATTGCATGTCACCAGTATGCCCAAATGAGAATATACAGCAGCTTGGTTTACAAATGATCTGTGGGCGCACATGAGTCTCAAAACACTAAGACATTCTTTGGAGACATCTGGGTATTTAACAGCCTGAGCAGAAGGCAGGGAGAATTAGATCAGAAGAGATGCAAAACAGAGAAGGAGGGGGGTAAGAGAGGGAGGCAGGAGCAAAGGGAGTGAACGAAAATTTAGAGGGAAGACGGTGATAGGGGTCAAGAAAAAAAGAAAGGAGAGAACAAGATAAGGAAATCAGGTGGGAAGGGAGAAGAGAAGGAAGAGGAGGATGAGCGCTGCTTTGCCTTCTGAACTCATTCTCCTGCTCGCCTCTGCCCTCCTTCACAATGGCAGCCTGGCATGTTTGTTGTCGAGCTGCATCTAGTGATCTGTATTCTTCACAAACCGTCAGCACACTTATCGGTGTGTTAGTTTACACGTGTGTGATAAAAGAGAGAAAAATCATGAGGAAGTATGGGAGATACGTTTCAACAGAAGGTAAATGTGTGATGTTCAGCAGATTAAGGTTAGTTAGGGGTTAGATTATGAGGATTTGGGACGGCCCTTAATATGGCAAATCCTCCACAGGAAAGGAACGTGAAAATTACTGCATATGGCCGAAACGGGATAGAACGTGATTCTCGAGTGTTTGATGATGAATGGTCCTCTTATAAACCCAGGCTAAGGCACCTAAGGAGTTACGTCTAACAACAGATGCACGAAGCAATAACGAGTCCATGTGGTGTTGTTTTGCCAACACAATCTGTTATTGTTATTTCATAAAACACCCCAGGGTCATTGCAGTTCACAGGCGAAATATATAAAAAAATATAATCCCTGTTTGGCACGTAGCTATTTCTCATGATTATAACATTTTCATTATATTTTATAAATGCTACTTGTCCTTGTTTTACTTGTCCTATAGTGTTGAAAATGTCCCCGTTGGCCACGATAGATGTTGCTGATGAGGACGGCTGCATACTTTATGGGGGACGCCATGTGTGCTGTCCCCTAATTTTTGTTTTATGTTGTTTTTTCCTCAGCCTTCCTCTCGAAGGCATTTCCAGGCATTCCGACGGCTGAAATTAGAACAAAGCTCTCGAGCGTGCCTGCTGTCAATATATTTGTTTAGAAATGATGAACGCTAGAATGAAGAACGTTTATGCGTATAAATCAGACAGAAGTTTCAGTTTTTTTGCTTTACATTGCTCCGTGGAGAGTCTGGATGTTTGGTCCAAAGAGACAGTGAGTGAGATTTTGGTGTCACATAGAAAGATTTTATCTGTCACACACAGAAAAACACTTCTAAAAAGTTATTCTTTGATCTGTCTACAAAGCGAGTGATAAACCTGTCAAAGCTGCGTGAGTATGTGTGCGTGCAGCAAAAAACAGATCATTTGCATATTTAGCTTTATTTGACTGAGCTCCAAGTATGTGTGAGTGACCAGAGTGTGTTTGATGTGTGATCTGTCCTGCAGTCAGACAGCAGTGGTATGATAGAATATTTATTATGGGGAAAACATCACTGACAGTTTACTATTTCCTGGAGTCCAGATTGTTGTCACTCATTTGCTCAAATAGGTCAGAGATGGCATGATTCAGCCACATGTCTGCATGGCCTTCATCTTATCTCACCTCTCACTGTCCTTATTTACTGTTCCAGAGGAAATCCATTAGCTGAAGTGACCACAGGACCTCCCGGGGCCCACAAAAACCCCTTTACAGCATCTGAGCTGAGAGGTGCACAGCAGGGCAGAGTAAACATTAATTTGAACATATAAATCCCAGGATTTGAGTAGGTATGAGGCGTCAAATAAAAACAATCTGCTGCTGAGAAACCTGAAAGAGACTTCAGGGAATCGAGATTAAGTGGCACAATGGATGTCAGGCGAGGGAGCTTCGTCCGCCGTGTTATCAGGTGAATCAGTAAAGCACCTAGATATGTTTCAGATGCTACTTTACTTTCTGTGATTAGTAATTCTATCCCTGGGGTCATGTTTTCTTTATTCTTTGCCATTATTTTTCTTTGAAAATTTCTTTGAGAATCTCTTAATAGTTGTTTGTTGACCTCTGGCAACTGGATTCCTGCTGGTGTGTGAGTGTGTGTGTACTCCAGCATTTATCACTCATTACTCACACGCAGCCTTCAAGGCCTGTAATTAACTTCAGCTTTGATGGCCCCCACCTGCCCATTTCCTGCTCTCTCTCTCTCTCACACACACACACACACAATTAAAGAACATCTTTCTGTTGTCAATTAGACATATATTCACACAAATAAATACACACGTTCTTCCACACTTGGTTATGCTGAGAAAGAAATTGTATTTGGTGAAAAGAGGAAAAGAGTCTCTGCTTTGGGCCTCAACTGTGTGTGTGTGTCTGTGTGTGTGTGTGTGTATGAGTGAGTGTTCTACATGTTCTACAACTGTTTCTATGACACCAACACAACTTACGAGTATCTCTTAATATCAAATCAATAAATGATGTGCAACAGACACGCTGACATAAAGGTGTAAGATTGTTCGCTGCGAGCCAAGAGGATGTAGCTCTGACATGTATTCAATATCTAAAACACATGATCATACCCTACAAAACATGGCCTCCCACTAACCTCCCCCAACACCACCCCATGCACCTGATGTGCCCCGAGCTCATGGGGAAATAATGGAATTCAGGGGCAACACAAACCCCTAATTTATTATTGATTTCTTCTTTTACATCTCCATCTGTTGGTGTGTGTGTGACAGAATGAATATGTTTTTGAAATATTGAATAAATGTCAAGACACAATGTTAAGGCTTGTAGCCAGCAGTCCTGAACCTGTGTGTGTATGCATGTGTGTGTTTGTGGCTGTGTTAAGAAGAGACAGATTTCTTCTGCACTTGGTCAATAAGAGGAGAACACGATCACAAGAGAAAAGCTAAAAGAGACAGGAGGTGAACAGCCTGTTTACAGCTGTGCTAGAGCAATGGAGTAGATATACAGTATGTATTATTGTGTATTTTCTACATTCCAATATAAACTCCCAAATAAAACAAAAAACTCGAAAATCTCTGTTATAAGTTTTGCAGTAAAATGTCACTTTGCCAACTTTCAACTTCCAAATTCACAGCCATACATATCTACTATTATGCACAGCATCACTTTGATGTGTTGCAAGAATGATCGTCAGAGAAGATCATATTCTAATTCTCTCTTTCACATTCTCACAAACACACACACACACACACACACAGCTTTAATTGACTGACAGGCTGTACAAAATCATAAAAATACACAAAATTAACCATCTTACTCCGGAGTCATCTGGAAGCAATTTTCCACATTTCCAGTCATATAGGGCATTTTGTAGCTATTCTTTAGCCTGGCAAAATGACAGCTGTAGTAATGGACAGAAGAACATAAACACACACACACACACACACACACACACAGAGATGTCTTTATGATAGCCATGAAGTTCTGGGTAGATATCAGCCTCAGAGTCAGGTAGAGCGAGAGAAATCATTTGTTGTTGATGTAACAAACAACAGCCTGCGTCATCTCTGCCTTTTATTTCTTCATGCAACCCCAGCTGACATACAAACCGACTTCAAATAAAACTCATGCATAACATTACTAAATATCAACAGCACCAACTCTCCTCCGGGCAACACGCACACACAAAGCTAATATTCACCATGTTTTGTGTTTTAAACAACAAAAATTCCCAGCAGCAAATGTTTAAACCCACTGGACCATGGGCAGAGTGCAGACTAGAGCGCAGCATCTGGCTGAGAGACAAAGGCAGTTTTTCTCATGATGATTATAATACGAAATATCAAAACCGTGCAGTGTTGTACACACACTGAGACGCTAAATCAGAACTCTTGTATGTCTAAGCATTGCCCTGATTACTGATTCAGTACAGTGGTTATTCAAGGCAACATTTGTGTATTGTGTGAGGAATAGTCATTCAATTTGACTAAGTGCACTCACACAAGGTAAGCGTTTGTATATTCTGCCAAATAAATACATTTGGAAATCAAACTGGAGAGGAGAGATCTCTGTATTCTCATTTCTTTCCTAAATATCGTCCGTTTACTGTACTTTAGAATATGCTGCTCCCTGCTTGTCGCATTAAACTCCCATGCAACGGTTTAGTTTGATGAATTGGATTTGAATCCAGGTTGTTATTATGTATCCAGCTGGACAAACATCACAGAGAAATGGGATGCAACAGAAGACAGATTATCGCACCACGGTCTACAGGCTGCGTTTGTACCATCTACTTATGAATACACACAGTATATCCATACAAATTCCAAAGAAAAAAAATCACCATTTCTCCCCATAGGTCCTCCCAATTTCAGTTTGTTGATTACATTTGTAAATGAGTAGGACCATATTAAGTGTGATTGTTGTGATTGATTGAGCTAGCATTTACTGCAGTTTCCCACACTCATGTAATGGGAAGAAGCTTCTCACAGTGGCTATAAGTTATCATGTCTTTATATTTCCAGAGCTATATCTTCTCTTTGGCATTTTATGGTGAATGTTATAATCTAAATTTTGTATCATTCCTACAAGAGAGATAAACCAGATGAGGTTATGGTGTCAGTTTTTTTTTTCCTGTATTGTTAAATCTATGCTGTAATGATTTTGGGTCAGGAACCGTTTGGCTTTTGAGATGTTGAAAAGAACTAAATCGCAACCATATTTACATATCTAACTATTTCAATGTCACACGTCAAACTTTGTTTAAAGATGAGCTGGAACTTTGAAGGGCATGCTGAACAAGTTAGACCCTCACATGTCCTTTATCTAGTGTTCTGTTTTAACTTTACATTTTGCAAGAAGAAGCATTTATACACATATATCACATACAGTGATAACTCAAACTGATTAAACCAACAACAAAACTAGTAGTGCAGTTGTGATTTTACCCAAATCACACAAAAGCAAACTTTTATTTCAGTCTTAAGTGCATCTCACAGTGTGCATATTGAAACGTCACCTATTTTGGAATTAATTCTTTTATTAAGAGTAGTCAAACAGAAGGATACGTTTTCCTTCAAATATGTAGTTATGTAAAAGTAATAATTGTCTGATATATTTATGGTCAATTCAGTATAGTCTCCTAAAACATACTTAAGTTTGCTTTGGTACTTTACGCCACTATGTATTTGTTCCAGATGATTCTACTTCGAACGTCCATAAATCACAACAAGCTTTTCTTGATAATGTCTTCTGAACACGTGCATGATGTAATGTACGTGTTATTCTACTGTAACTGAGGATATTTTGTGGGGGAAATAATGTATTTTCCCTACACGAGACCCGTGATATAATAATGGGCTTATGGTGCCATCTAGTGGCCATTAAATGACGTGTATCCGCTGTAAAAGTACCATAATGGACTGGTCAGTGACCGCTCAAAACAAGAAAAAAAATCACAAATAACACCAATAACATATTTCAGCTGGTTTCGGCATTAAAATGACAAAACTGAAGTTCTTGTCACCGAATCGCCTGCAATACCTCCACGGACCACCGGCAGCATTTCGGCTAATAAACTTTGCTAGCTCTTTGCTAGCTCTTAGCTGGTCCGTCCTAGTGACCAACCATTGAATACCGTGGACGCTGTGACACACTTGACAGCAGCTCGATGCTAACAGAGAAAACCATTCTCACCGTGTGAAGCAGTTGTGGCAAACAACTCTGGACGCTTTGTTGGACACGCAGCACGCCAGCGGCTCGGCAGAGTAAACCAGTTCTCCTGTCCTGACGAAGCTTTTTGTACGTAGTCCGTTTCCTTTACCTGGACTCACAAAACGCTCCAATTTTGGTGCCATTGTTGTTTCTACCGCGTTCGTTAGCCCACGTGAAACGAGCAGTGTTTACATCCTGATTGGACGCGTGCTTGCGTCGTGTCGTCACATAACCACACCCACTTTTGGGTTATGTTTGAAGAATTTCAAGATTTCAAAAAGCATGAGTTGACAAAGAGGCTATTACAAAATTTGTATTTTAGTGAAAAATACATCAGGGCCTTTATGTCCTCTTTGCTATTTGTGCTAATTTCTGCTAAGTGATTTAATATGACAAATTTTGTAAGTACTTTCTTTGGAGTTGCATTTATTGTAGCCTATATATGGAGATATTTAAAGTATATATTCCCTTGACTGTCTTTTGTTTGGCTACCAAACAGGCTTGTTTGCTCAAGTAAAGTCTATTTGTATAGCCCTATATAACATGTTAAATTGCTTTTCAGGCGCATATACTGTATATTATATACAGTCCATATATAAACCATAAATGCTTTGTGTGTGGAGAAATTACCAGAGAAATCCATTTTATTTCAATTATGTTACATGATTTACAACAGTTGAGGCCAGGTTGAGCAGATCTGAATGTCCACTATACCTGGTAGGAGTGACAGATATACTGTAAGTGAGAGAAGCCTAACACTTTCAACTGTGAACAGCTGTCCAACACACCCATTCAGACTTTTAATCATTAACACAAACTCTTTCTACGTTTGTAAGTTCTGGTCAAATTTACACAGATAAACATTTTCTCTCTGCGTCTCTTGTGCACTCATAACATTTATGTATTGTGTTTATTATTTCCTCCACAAGATGCTTTTGATGCGTAACCTCATACTACACGTGTTTTGTCTGGAGATCAAATGTCATTTTCGTTTGTTTTCTGCAGAACAAGGAGCCGAAAAAACACAAAAAACAGACACATGGCAACTTTTTCTATGGCTTTAACAAAGGATATCATAACAAGGAAGAGGCAGTTTTCAACAAGAAAAAACATAAATCTCATTTCCCTATCATCATCTTAAAGAATAGAGTTAAAATCCTCATCAACACATAAAGGACCCAGTATTCAGACAATTCATTCATTCATTTCTTATGTTTTGTTAACAACCTATAGAGGAAAAGAAAAAAACTGTTTGCAGGCAGGAGAAAGGTAAACATTAACACCTTGAGATGAAGATGATATGGAACAAAGTCCTCACTCCCATGTCTATGGGAACTAGTGGAGGAAAGTGAAAGAAAATCTAAAAAGCACAAAATAATCATGCATTTAACATTATGCTCGTCAGAAAAATTCATTCACAAAAAAGTATTCAATTCTGTTTCAGATTCTCTTACAGTACAATGGCAATATACAAGATGAAAAGGTATGCAACTAATAATGATGAGAACAATAAATTAAAAAGCCACCAAGAAATGGCATCCCTGTCAAATCACCTAAAAGATTAAATAAGAAAATTACTGAGTGATTGTCATCTGAACCAGCCAGAGGACTTGTGCAAAATCAAAATAAAAACAGAATAAGTATACTATTCCTTGAGACCTTATATCGCTAACTACCTGTCAGATAACACTGTTATAACTTAATCTGTTTAAAATGCATAGATTATAGAATAGAATATTTCATCTAACGAAATCTGACATTTGGAGATACATAGTGCTTCCAGAGCATTTATTATGGCATCCACTACTCAATCAAAAGAAAAGAAAAGAAAAGAATGCGAAGGATGCCATACATTACTGTGTTAAAATAACACATCAAGGGCAGGGAGGAAAGACTATGCAAAAAATGAAAATAAGCGATACAAAACCTCCAGTGATGCAAAAGAACTCACAAATGAAAACTTGAGTTTCCAATTCCCCACATTAAGGCCTGGACTGATAACTGACCAGGACTACATTCTCATTCTGCACTTCTTGCACAACAAGTTCAGATTCAGTTTGAAACCTCAAAATATTAAGCTTTTCTTTTTTTTCAAGTACAGATGGATTACTTGTTTCTTTCCATCAAATTCTAGAAGGCCTTTGATTAATTTAAGGTTGACAGAAGAGAATAACATCTAAAAACCTAAATACCTCAATCATACTGTCGTACCAATCGTATGTGCAAGACGTTAAACATTCGTTGACAAGTTATATAGAGGTGAACTGTGGTCATGTTGCATAATTGTCTGCTACACTAAGCAGTGCTAGATCTAGCAAGACTCAAACAATAGACAGCTTGGACCTCAGTTGTCCACAGTGGCAGCCACAATAGCTCTGATGTTAGTTAAGTAACCCATTCATTACTGCTGAAAAAAAGTGTTCTACAGCCATTTGTCATGAGAGAAATAAATGAAGATTTCAATTTTTCCCCAAGGACCACTTGATGCGCCAAACTTTTTACAAACTAATTTCTAATACCAAAATAACCTTTCCATCTTTTTTCTGTATACATAAATGCCCCATAGATGACATAATGCCAAGTTATACATTAATCTCCAAACATTTCTAATCAATCATTCAGTTTTAAGATACAATTAAGACATACTGATATCATTCCAAGTAGAACAACACAGAATGATTTGTTCTTTCAAAAACTTAGGTTACAATTTAAAAAGGTCAACAATAAAAGCAACACCAATAGTTGCAGCAGTGTGTAAAAAGCCCATATGGCCACTTCCTGTGTGCATTTTGCAGGAGCAGAACACTGGGTGCCCTAGTTAACTACACATTGTACATGTAGCTGTTAGTGCTGCATTGTTGGTACTTTGTTCTTGCTCTTGAGTGAGTTAATTGAGGCTTGGAATCCAGTTTGCGTCCAATCAAGGTTGACTCTCAGTCTGAGTGCGTGTGGAGTTCACTCTCACCTGTTTTTGTGTTCTCTGTGTATATACATGGACTGAATCTATTGACTGGCTGGAGGGTCACAGCTAATCTCCATTCAAAGTTCAGTAGTGTCGAGAGTAGCAAATTAAAAATAAACTAGTAGTGCACAGATCCTTCGCCATTCTATCTGCCCCAGTTTTCATCACTCTCTGCTTTATTTAGCAGTGTTGAGAAGGAAGATCTGTAAAACAACTGCCCTATCTATGACTGTAAATCTCAGCAAATTCTGGGATTGTAATAAAAGAAGACTAAATGTTCAAACGCCACTGAGTCTGATAAAACCTTGCAGCTAATTCTCCACTTATTGGCTGAGATTATACTTTGCTGACGAGACAGAGGACAAGGCTGCAGGAACACATTTTTCTCAGTGACCCAAGTGTACCAAGAAAAACAACGATGTCAGTAGAGACCCTGCTTTGCTGCTAAGATCCAGGGGCAAACCAGTACTCTATCTGGGCCATCCCACGCTGTACCTGTGTAATGTAAAAGTCTGCGTTTCTGGAGAAGTCCTGACAGACTGAGGAGTGGGCGTCACCCAGGGCACAGTAAAGGGCGGTGCCTCCAATGCTGATCACCACGGTAACCAAACAAAGGAGGAAGAAAAGCAGGCAGGAATCTCCACCACCGACTTCTACAGAGTGATGGAAAGAAAGAGAAACAGGCATTTGGGAGGAAAATTGCAGAGTTCATAAGATTAATAATACCAGGAAGTTTCTACAATTGACAGACTACTTTCATAGAGGACAAAAGAGGTTTTTCATGGACTACCTAACGTTGTACTTGACACTGTCAGTGTAACAAATGACGTCACTTATATTGGTGCACTTCAGTACTTCTGAAGAGCTAGTAACGCTCATACATACCATGCTCATAACCTTCATCCGGGACTTTGAAGCGGACTCGTCTTTTTGCTGGGTGTTTCTCAGTTTGAGTTTCGAAACTTTCAGAGACACACACATTGTCCACATGCAACGTCCTCTTCTTCAATATGGAGACCAAACCAGGAGCAGGACACACCTGAGCAGTCAAGAAAAATAAAGATGGCAATGAATCAAACACACTCACACATTAACCTAAAGCAATCAACTTTATGGATAATGATTTTTAACATCATCACCACATTTCTGTTATTCTGTATATCAGACACATTAGTGCACATCCTCTACTTCTTTCACCAACACAATGTGGAGATGCAGAGGAACTGCCATCCTCTGCCCAGTGTCTCTTGACCTACATTTTGTGTAGATGTTACACTTTAATGATCTGTGAACAAGAACTTAATAAAATGTTCTTTTCTCATTTCATGTAGAATAAGGGCTGCATTTAAAAATAAAATACAAAATAAATAACAGCTTTTGAAAAATGTGCACGCTGAAATAAGGTGCCTAATTTTAGAAAAATTAAATAAAAAGTGTAGCAGCTGGATTTGGAATGGTGTCAAGGCCATTCTTAGACATGTGCAGGTGCTCATTGGTGAGCCCGGAACGATAATTGGTTTGAATAATGTTCATTGTGGAGAAAGCGGCCATATGTGCCACGGTCTGCCTTTTAGTGATCTATGCCCCATGTCATCCAATTCAACTACTCTACATCCAGCAGGTGTCACTAAAAACTACATTCACAACTGAATGAACACATTTCACCGCCGGCAATATTGAACCTATAACTTCACTGTCATTACTACAATTATTACTATTACTACTGTAATATATATTCAGTATTCAGTGCCATACAGCATGAAAAATTCCTTCACCAAGCTTAAAGATATAATCATTAGGCTTCAATGAATCCTCTCAATTCATAGAAAAACCAAGATTACCAGGCAGCTTACTTAGTGCTTTGCAATACAAGAGTGGCGACCCACAGGTTTTAAAGAGGATCCGTTACATTTGATTCGTTTTACAGTTTTCACTTTCCACCATCACTATACAGATTAGCCATACTGGATGTCATATCCTATTTCCATGCACCACTGCTAAAGCATGTTAAATATAAAAAAAATCTTCTCTGCTTACAATTTGCCACTTCAGTTTCTTCCTCTCCACGTGTCTTTATATGCCATCATTCTTAGGAGATATCTCTCACTCTTCGCTTTTCTTTCACACTCATCCCCATATATTACCCAGGGCGCAAAGCAGTGCACCGTGTCAGCGCTCGTGCCATTGCTATCGAAATATCAACGCTGCTGTCATTTAAACACCTGGCGCCCACATTGTGTAAGTAGAAAATGCATTTGCGCCCATCTGTGAACTCATGGGCGTGTTGGTCTGTTTCCTCAACAAGAGAATCTCTCTGCCCTGTTACGTCAAGTCTAGTCTCTGCCATCTACATAGTGATGAACCATGTTTAAGTGCGCATGGCTCTTACAGGGAATAACAGGTGATGCTCCAATATGCTCAATTCTAGTTTGGCCCAAAACATGCTTGCTTTGATTAATTAGGAGCCTAAATACTACCACTTTGTACCCTGCAAGGAGTTTATGTATTGTCTAAATAGCAAAATGGATTTGTATCCGCCCTAAAACACAGGGCGCTGTGGTGTGGCAGACTGTGCACCACAGATTGTCTAATAAATAGGGCACTCAATCTCAGCTACAGGTTTGAAAATAAAGCAGTAACCAGCCAACCAACACTAAAACAACATAGCCTGAGCCTGACAATGAACTGAAACAACGTGGGTCTTGATCCATGCAGAAATAGTACCAGCAGAATAATGACACAGTATACCTGATGATGATGAAATAAGACCATGAAGGTGCAATCAGCAGTGTATTTTTCTTTACCTCGTTTGTCAAAGCTGGCTTCTACATCCATAAACGAATCCATAGTCTGGGTTTTATATGACTATGTAACGTTTCAATTGAGTGCTTTATTGTCCTTCATGAAGGTGCCAAGATTGCAATTCATCTTAAAATGATTGCCAATTTTCCAATTTCAGTTCATTATTCCGGATTGATGTTGGTATGAGTGACACGCTTTGACAGATTAGACTCATCATAATTCAACTCTGTGGTCACGGTGGAGGTAGTTGTTTCAGATGGTGACTGTATTACACTGCAGCTGTTAGCAATATTTTGGACATCTCCTTCACATGCAAAAGGGACGCATAATTTTAGAATCAACTCACTTGAATACCTCAACACAAAATAGTACTGCCTCAAAAATTACAATTGTAGCCTTCCTGATTGTATCAATAAGAAATGAACGTTGTTCATGTGTACATATCTATCATACACCCAGGCACAAAGATAAACATGGATTATGTACACACCTCCTCTATAGTGATGAGTTTAGCCAGGTCATCAAGTGAAGCAGCTTTGCCAAGGATCTCATCTTGCTCTATTCCATACTCCTCTTCATATTCCTCCAGTCCCTTCTCATCCTGCTCTTGCTGCTTCATATGACAACAATAAATCATATATCAGTATACAGCTGAAGAAATTCTGAGTGTCCAATGAGATAACACAGTGGTCTTTAAACACGTTTACCCATCCAATGATGCTCAACATACTCAGAAGAAAATACACAAACAAGGGATTATTATAGAATAAATGACAGTAAATGGGTGGACAGTGTGTGTAGCAAGAGCTTGCATGTTCATAGACACAAATAGTGTGACCTGTGGCATAATCTAAAAGATTAGTAATCTGAATAAAACAAACAATAATATATGTATATCTACTTTTATTAATTACCTAGAATCAATTACAACGTCTTCCAAGCTAAGTCTCCATGAAAAAGCAACAACGTCTTTACCTGGGCCTCTTGGTTAAGATGGATCTTCTCATGTTGCTCCTCCTCAGACAGGGCCTCCTGGTGCAGCTGTTGTGCCTTCACCTCTGACTCGATGAGTAAAGTCTCCTCTGAGAGAGCTTCCTTATTCTCCTCCTCTTCTTCTTCTTCATCCTCCATCTCCACAACATCAGCCGGTTCCTCTACTTCCCTCTCATCCTCTTCCTGTTTTACCTTATTTTCCTGTGTGGGATCTATCTCTCCGCCCTGCAGCTCTGCAGGCTTGGTCTGATCCATTTCTGTTGAAGTAGAGGGGTGCAGTCCATTCCCTACAGCTGAAATAGTGTATTCGATCCCTCCTCCTGCCTCTCTTCCCTCTCTGTCACTGCCGTCCTTGTCAGTCAGCTGGGGTTCATGAATACTGGCCCTCCCCTCCACTTCTTGGTCTGGGTATGTCCTGTTCTTGTCTGAGTTCTCAAGGGAGTGGAGGCTGTCTGAATTAGAGGAGGGATTTACTAGTTGGCTGCTCTCCTCTATCCCGCCTTTAACCTGATTAGCTAGAAGGGAAAAAAGGTATAGAAAGTGAGGATTTTACATTGAACATTAGAAACGGTTACTGGTAAAAAGACAGGGAGGACAATAAGAAAGTAGAGAAAAAAATAGTAACAGAAAGAAAATAAGAGGAGTTGGTGAATACGAAATTGTATCAGACAAAGAAAAAAGAAAACTTTTTTCTGGAGCTGTTTATTAAAATTATGATGAAACATTTACAAATTATAGCCATTATTGTGAGGACTTACCTCTTCCATTAGTTCATGTTACAGTGAAATTGCAAAACTACTGTCAATATTTTGTTCACTTTTTTGTCAATACTGTACTGAAATATAGGGTAATGAGAGGAAGAAGGTTGACGTGATTTGTAGTTAATGGGCCGCACAAGCGCACTGACACGCACACAAACACACCCACTTACCTGAGGTACACGCAGGCAATGCATCAAGTTGACCCTCTTTAAATGCAGCACTCAAAACATCCAGAGATGCACACTGTAGTATTTAAAGACAACATGTTGAGGTATGCAGACAAATACATTACAAAGAGTAATGTAAGGATACACACATGCAAACTGATAGATCACAAGAGATACCCAATACTTTCAACATCATTATAAATGAGTGATTTGAATCGCATTGAATTGCATTGCAAAATATACATGCAGGTCCAGATAGTATCTGGTGACTGCACTAGTTTTAATGACATGCATACACATACAGTTGCTAAATTCAACTTATGGAGCTCTTACCACAGCATCTGTCGTTCTTGGTCTATAGGAAAATGACAGAGATGAAAGTGGGAGACACCAGAGAGAGTGCGAGAGAGAGAGAGGTGGGGGCGGAGACAGAGTGAGATGAGGGTAATGAAGCTTGGTCTTGTTTCTAGTAAATGAAGGAGTGAAAGGTGGGTGACCCCCTGTGTGCTCTGACAATCTAATATTAGCCCAAACACATCTCTGTGACCAGCACATCGTGTGTGTGTGTGTGTCTGTGTGTGCTTAAGTGAAACCCTAGCAGTGTGATGAGTCAAATGTCTTAAAATGCAGCAGCAGCAAAGGGCCATGTGTTTGAACCATCACTGCAGCAACCCCCCTCCCCCACAGAGTACATTTATATAGCTGTGTGCAGGTGCGCACATTGATTGTGTCATGCAGGTACATATATGCTGTACACACTCTTGGTGCATAAATGTTTAAGTGAAAAATCCATGTCCAACACGTATCACAGTGTGTTTGAATTCAGCTACTTCTTCAGCTGAATTTAACATTTTATTGTGTTTTCATCATTTCCCACAGATCGTGTGGCCATGAGAGAAGAAAAATATACAAACTACGTCAGAAATTGGGAGAATCTAATGGGAGTAGCCTCAGTAAATAGAGAAATTGCACGCACTCACCGATTGTGTGTTTGGCAGATGTGTTTAAGAGTGTCCAGATGTTGGTTTTCCAGGTCAGAAGAAGTTCTTCTACACCGACTCTCTAGGAAAGACAGAGATAGAGATACATGCAGACAGACAAAGTTACGATGGGTAAAAGTGAAAAGCCAGTAATAACAGATATCCTGTGCCAGTAATGCAAATATAAATACAATCTGGGACCATCAGCAAAATTTCTGATGTAAACCGTATTATAGCATCACTAGTATTAGATTAAATAAATTACTGGTGCTCAAGTCATATTGTTAGCAGGATTTACGCTGATTAATCTGGATAACAAACTAGGAAACTTGAAGTATCATCTTTTATGCTATGCATGTGAATATTACTGATGTCCAAAAATTAAATCAAAGATAAATCCCAACTGATTAAAAGAGCAATCAAAGACACAGGACGAATTCAGTAAACATGTGATGTGTGTGTGTGTGTGTGTGTGTGTTTTAATGTGTGTTACCCCACTGATCCTGTAGTGCATTCAGGTTATCTATTATCCTCTGGTGATAAAGTCTTTCTAGTTGGACGCACCATAATGCTCTCAGGTCTGAACACCAAAGGTCAAGAAGCATTTGTAATTATACACAAGACCACAGAATGTTCTGTTTTTTTAAGTTCATCAATGAGAAGTTATCTTAAAACACAAAAGTTACTCTAAAACACCATAGATTTTCTGCAGCTAACTAAAAAAGTAGAGAAACTAGGGGAAAATGGAGAGAAAAGTGACAATGAAGAAGAGGATGAGAGAGACAGAAGTAGAATGCGCTCCAGAGGGCAGTCTCTCATGTTTATGGATATGAGCAGCCAAAACACAATCCTTCTTTGACATGGCTCAATGCATTCTCTTTTTCTCTAACTAACCCTCTATATGCAGACATAGCTATGCTAGCTTGGCTCCTCTGACTCTTCATTCCTTCCCTCCCTCTCTCTCTTTTCTCCTTCGGTATCTGTTCTCTGATTATCCCTCCCTCCCGTCGGGGTTTCTAGGTTTATCTATGTTCTCCTTCCTTTTCAGGAATGCACATTTGTTCCTCCTACCCTGACTTCTTGATTTACTTACTTTCTGTGAGGGTTTGAGAGTGTTTTTATCTATATGTCTCCTTGCGTATAGGATCTATGAACATACTGTGTGTACACAGAGCAGCAATAATTTAAATCACAACTCAGAAGACATTAAGCTGATCTTCAGAGCCACAGGCTGACATGGACTGCAAGCCAAAGAACTATTCGATTCATCCAGAGCTATTTTGCTGGATTGCAGCATTTAATGAGTTAGCCCAGGTCTTATCCTACACCACAATGGTGGCTTGTGGAGCTGTTTGACCGACCACAGGGAACATTTGTTGTAGGTTTGATATTATCTTTAAAATGTTCCACAGTCATAAATACTCAAAGAGCCATTCTTTGGTGTTCCACACAATTCTATTTGAAAGGAATGTCTTGAAAGTGAATGACATTTGATTGAATTGCTGTTGATGTGAGCGTTGATGTTAGTTATACTAGTTTCTGCCTGTGCATTTACTTGATTTGTTTTAATAGTGTACCGTTTTGTCAACAGGTTTTATTCTAATAACTGTCTGTGTTCACTTTGCTTTCTCTCTCTTTTTCCTCCCCTGCAGCTGCTGTGATTATCCGTTTGCATGTTATTCTCTTCTTCTTTGCTTCTTCCCTGTCTCCTTATCCTGTGTTTTCTGTCTTCTCCCTCTGTAACCCTCTTCCTCTGCTTTTAATTACTCTATGCATGAAGTCAGCGAGGCGGTGAGTAACGTGTTGTACCTTTACTGCAACAAGGCACTGCATTACCTTACATCCTTATGCTAAATGTCAGAGTGTGAAAGAGCTCTAACTGGCTGGCTTGGTTGGTTGACAGGCAAATAGATTAAAAGCACTGACAAGTATTTAGCCAAAGAAAAGACAAACAGACCAGCACCATGACCAGTGAACAGGGGATAAGAACACATATAAAGAAGCGCATGTAAATACAAACTGTCACACCCATCCATGAATGCACACACGATAGGAAAAGGATACAGTCTTCGTGAAGGACAAAGGCTTCAGCAATCTGTAGAGAGAAAGAGATTACAACTGCTAAATAAAATATGTGCCTTGATGTTTCTTGATACATTAGCTGTATAAGATGATAACAGTTTCTTTTTCTAAAGATGGTATACCACATACAAGCTACACAAAACAAAACATGAAAGGTCAACATACCAAACTTAAATATCAGAAAACAACTGACCTGCTGCCAAATGTCAGACTATAAAAATCAATTCAATAATCTTATATAACAGTTTGGAGAGTCAGAATGAAAAGAGAGTGGAGGAGGACAAGCAAAAAACAATGACAGACACTCTACCTCTCTTCAGCAAGTGCTTGCTTTCATGTTTCTCAGCTGATCACAAAACAATCCACAGAGCTGTGTGTCTGTGTATGTTTGTGTGTGTGTGTGTGAGAGAGGGAGAGGGAGAAAGCCAAAGAGAGAGAGTGCAGAGAGGAGGGCCAAAAGGCTCACATTTCTAATGAGTAAAGGAGTGACATAACTGCACAACCTCTCACGATAAGAAAAAAAGTCCCTCATGTCTCAGTGTTTCACTCACAGAGGTTCCAACATCTGCTGAAAGTGCAATAAACTTTTCAGATATCTGGTGTTTTGGGAAATTCCACTAATGCATGTCTTTTTTTCCTCTTATTTGAGATTAGTTTGGTCATTTTGCTTACCCCATTAAACAATCTTAAATTTAACACACTAAAGCTGCTCAAAATGCAGTAGCTATAATTATTCTTTGTTAAATATTTGGTGATAACACAGATCACCAAAAACCATGAGCCAAGACTGTTTTGGAAGTAGGTAAAAGCTATTAAAATAAAAGTATTATTTTAGTGTTATTTGTACTCAAAAACTAAAGAAGACGGCAAGAAATCTTTCAAAAGATGTAAGCATTAACTTTTTAATGGCATTTACAATTTGATCAATCTGTATAGAATATGGTAGTGTCTTTCTCCATTCTCCATTCTCAAGATCTTCTCACTGACTCAAAAAATCAATGATCGTTTGTTGTACAATTCCCCCCCAAAAAAATCAACCTTTTGACTTTTTCCTCTTTTAAAAGTGCACGTAAGCACATCTGTTGGCCTGGAACGAAGCTTAGCTTTGGAATGCATTCAGGCAATTATTAATCAAAGTGACAGAAATGTTCACACACCCCCTACATGCATGTCCAAACATGAAGCTCTGAGTGTGAGTGTGAAAAAGATTGTCTGCCTTTCATGCAGTGTGCAGTCTTTAAGTTTTCGTACGGGGTACTTTGTTTGCATGTCTGTGTGTGTTGTGTGCAGACCGATGACAGCAATAGGGTACAAAGTACCATTTTGACTATGAGCTCCAGTACATATCAGTGATTATAATCAGTGGGAGAGCAACAGAGAGAGACATAATGAGCAGCATGTGATTTATTGTGATCATTGAACCTCATCATGATGTCTCGTAATATGTTGGTGGTGTAGCCCTTGTCTCTGCACTTTCACAAGGGTCTCTAACTGTGACGGAAAACGGTGGTCGTATTCTTGTTAAATACACGACCGAAAAATATGAAAATTGATGTGATTGTGGTTGATTGCACCACGTCAGCAGGGATAAGTAAACAACCTTTATCATTTGGCCAAAACACTCACAATTCTTTTTTGTTAGACTGCACGACACTTTTACAACCTATGTGGTAAAAACACACTGCATTCCCCTATAAGGCAGCAATATGATACCACTAACATCATTGGATATGTGCCTCACACTGTTATCTATTTAAATAAATCACAGCTTCGTAGATTGTAATTTTTGATGTGAATTTAATTAATTGTGCGGCACCAGTGGTATTAAATGGCTCATAGTAGCTGATACAAGGGAGAAAAAAAACAGATTGGTTACCTGGTGTAGGTACTGTGGAAGGTGGGTGTCATCTCCTCTCTGTGCCAAATGCTCCAACGATTCCAACAGGGCAGAGCTTGGGATTGGCCCTGTGGCATTGGTAGGGTCCAAGAGACACGCGGGCACTGTTGTGGAGGTAACGTGCTCCCTCTTTGAGGTTATTGGTCCAGAGATGAAAGTGGATTCTGTACCGGTAGGTATAGGTTCTGTAATGGACTCCGAGGATGAGGAGGGAGGGTCTACAGTAAGCATGTTTTTGGCAGTCCCGGCTGTAGCTTCTGTGACACATGCAGTTCCGACTGTATTGGCGTGCCTCGTCTCTGAGGTTACATTAGCAGAATCTGCAGGCCCTGTGGTGGAGCAGGAAGTGGACCCGATGATTGAGGCTGGAGGCGAGCCAGTGTTGGAGTCCATTCCAGCATCACATTGCCTCACTTCGACTGGGCTAATAGGATCTGCATTTTCTCCACTAGCTACTGAAATAGTTGGGGATGTAGGCTCTGGACTGGTTCCAGGACTAAAAGAATATGGAGTCTCCAACAGACTGCCTATAGAGAGAGAGAGATGGGTTAATGAGCAAACAAGGTGAAAATATAGAGAGAATGTTAAGATGCACTAAGAAGAAGAGTCATAGACAAAGATTTTCAGTTCACTTCATGATATATATTGACCGTCTACCCGCTGAAGCAAGGGTGGAGAAAAATAATGTCAATGTAACATTATCTTCATGTTGTTATAAGAGGTGGACTGGGTGAAAGCCAATGAAAACCAGCATATGTGTCATTTAAATAAAGTGATTAATAGCTAAAATGACTTCAACTGTTTTTTTAAGGTCATTGACACTTTTGATGCAAATACTAATAATCTGTAACTGTGCTTTACAGATTTCATCCATTGTTAGGATTTATCACTTAATTATGCATTCTTAGTTAACAAAAATAAACAGATACCTACATTCTTTCCTTCTGCATTTCTTATGCCTGTGAGTGTGAGCATACATAGGCAGTAAGGTATGCAAACTATGTTTGCATCTATGCTGATTCGCATCAGGCCTTGAAGCTATAGTAAGTGACTTTTCAAAACCACTTTTTTGTAGAATTTCATGACATCCTTATAAGAATGAATAATCTGAGTGCACTTTGAAGTGTCATGTATCTCCTACTCACCTCCTACTGACAATCAGATTAGAGAAAAAAACAGAGCAAAAAAATACCACAGGGGTCTCCATATTGTCAATCTCATGTCTCATGTTGTTGTGTGAGGCCTGCAGGGAGTTGTGGAAGTGGGACTGAGGTGTAGCAGGTAACACATTGCACTCATTCCACAATCTTACCGACTGTTACGACAAAACCTGTCTCTCGCTCTAAGATAGTTTCAGAATTAAGCCATCATACACACACACTAAAATGTCAACTAAAATGGCACACTGCACAATGGCTGAGTGTACTTCTGTGAATGTATATACTGTATCTGCGTGAGTGTCTGTGTGGGAGTATGAACATGTGAGGTATTGTTTTACAAACACAATACTGTGTGTGTATCCATGAAGGGTTGACTCGAGGGAAAGGGGCTCCTTAGAACTAAAGAGGGCACTTAGATGAGAAATAACACGTCTTCAAGTATCTTCTACCAAGTCCAGTTCCCTCAATATAACCTTTCCTGGATAACCATGGACCAGGATGTTGGGGACCTTTCACAGAGATCGTGTGTTGTGTAGAACTTGACATGATGTCCTCTCTACTAATTTGTGGTTATCTGTTCGTTCTATTGTTCCCATCATCCCTCTGTCCAGCTACTCCCTTTCACTCTACAGAACCTCCTTGTATTTAATTCATCCCTTTACTCTCTCTATTTCAGTCGTATGATCATGATGACCTCATTACCCCCACTTGGGCTGACCTCAATCTGAAATGTTTTTGTTTATCCCCTCTCCATTATAGCTCTCTAGTCAGATGGCTTGATCATTTTAAAATGTTTTGCTTGTGTCAGAGGGTCATTTGCACACATGCCTTTGAAATATGTGATGGGTGAGTGTGTGTTTGATTTTTCCCCCTTTGTTCCAAAAGTGTATATATTTCTTTATCTTACCAGTTTCTGAATAGGATGAATCGGTCATGGGTGTGTCTGGAGACTGGCAGCGAATCTCCTCTTCCTCTTTCATCACCTCATCACGGTCTTCCTCCTCATCATCTGCTCTGCTTCCGCTGCCTTTCTCCTCCCTTTCGGTCCCATTGTTGTTGACAGAGCTGTTCTGGATAAACTCATCTCTCCCTCTCTCGTCATTCTGCGTCTGTGTGAGAGTGTTTGTCTCGTTGAGGTTTCGATGTTGGGCAGCGGGATCTTCAGAGTTGTGAAGGTTATCACACAGGTCAACTCTGCCATGCTGAACTTGGGACATTACTCTTCCCTCCCTCTCACACTGACCTGGAGGTTTTACAAATGGATCAATTGAAACACTGAAAATGGAGTCCAACATTGTTAAACCTATTACTAATTATAGTTAAAAAAACTACTTATCAACTTCTACATTTGCCAAACCGTTTGGATCATTAATAATAGTTAGTGTGGTTTAACAATCTTTTATGAACAGTTTTTTAAATAGTAAACCATGATCTGCTTAGACAGAGAAACAGAGAATAGAATAGAATAGAATAGAATACAACTTTATTCTCCACTAAAGTGGAAAATTGTCTTTGGGCCACCTGACAGCTCGTTAAAATCATTCATAAAACACAGGTGTTATTCAGCTGACTCCACATTTGGAGGTCAGACTGTACACATAAAACCAGTGACATAAATCAACATTAACTGACTTCCTCTTTCTCACGGTGGGAGTAGTTGGTCTACAACAACTTTTAGTTTACATGTTGTTTATAAATTATATTAATCTCTCTCTTTCTCTCTCTCAATGTATATATACACACACATACACACATTTTCATTGGTTCTTATCTACTGATGCAGAAAGAGAAGACAGTAAAATGTTTGCACAAGGATTGTTATCTATTTACAAAACACATAAAATAGTAAAACACAGTAAAGAATAAAGTTGCAAAACAAAGTACGAGTTGTTGTCTTGCTTCAATGGTGGCTTCAATAATTTTAACTTGTGATTAGTAGCCAATTATAAATTGATTAATCATGACATACCTAATTTAATTCATATGTAATGGTTTTTACCTTAATTGGCTCAAGAGTGTGTTCTCAGTGGAGCTTGAAAAGTCTTTTATCTATACTTTCTATTGATTCTATGACTCTGTATTCACAGCCTGTGACCTTAACACCTGTTCTGCCTTTTACACAAGACCCTCAAGAATTCAGCAAAATGTGGGAGGAGACGACGCAGAAAAATAAATGGGATGGGCAGGATGGACAAGAGCCAATCAGAGAGAAAAAGAGAAACAGAACAAGTTCAGCATCATTCCTGAGTTGCCAAACAAACCCCACTGGAAAATGAGTCTGAAGCAGTGCTTCAGGGCACAGACACCTGACCAAGACCTTGTACGACACAGTAATCACCATTGGGGGTTTTTTTCCAGTAAATATTCAAAAATTAAACTAATTACTGCTTAAGTAAAAGACAATCAAAATAAACAACCAACACCATTTAGCAAATCCCAAAGTTACAACAAACCCTGGATGGGGTCAAAAGTCATGATGTGGCTGAAATGATCCAGTGAAACAGAAAGACTTTTCTCCCCAACAGGACACCACTCGCTAGTTTCAGTGAACATATTTGTTAATTACACTTCAGACAGTTACTTCCACAGAAGAACGTAACGTTAACAGCTATTCAAGGATTCCAAGAACGGTTTTTGCAAAGTCAGTGAAACGCCAACCTACAGGCAACAGTGTGAGAACCAACAACTACAAAGAAGGTGCCCACACATATTTTGATTGGGTTGGACAAAATATGAGAAACTAAACAAATTAAAATCAAAATGTAATACTATATTAAATGTCTGGGTGCACAACATGTCCCAGAGAGGAAGAGTGCTTGTCTGCTTTATCGACTCCATCTATGGTAACAGACATTTCAACTCTAATATCACAGTTTTTAAATGTGATATCACACTAGAAACTAGAAAAAGGACTACCTACACACATCCAAGCTAATGAAAGCCTATCTCAGTGGAATAAAGCTGTCCTGGTTTCCTGCAGTACTGTTGTTTCTCCTGTAACCCTGTACAGCTCTTTGGAAGCCCAAGCTGTGAAAAAGAGTTTGAGAAAGAAGGACAGCTAGACCTGCTTTTGTCCATGAAATATAGAGACAAATGAGGTATCATAAAAGAAGGAAACCAGACTGGATGAAGAACAAAGTGACACCAAAGTCTGCTCTCTCTTATAGCATGATGTTACAGTAATTATTGTACAGAGGATCTCGGTTGTTTAAGACCTATATTTTTCAGCACAAGACAATACCCTCCGGACTAGTGCTGTACATCATCACAACAGCAGACAAAGATGACAATTCAGTAGACTGAAACATAAACAACTTGTGAGACGACAGACTAGTTTGTAGTCTAATTACTACAAACTGAGTATTTCCCAAAGGAAGACGAAACAGTCCCAGAACACAGACTAACACAACTGCTACCTGTGGCTTATGTAACACTCATCTTCACACGACACACAACGTTGTTATTGTACCTTTCCAACCTCTCGCTCGTGCTTTTATGTATTGTTTGTTTTAAATCTTTGGTATCTGTCTCATTCCCTCTCCCACAGAGGCATCTGTCCACAGAGGCATCTGTCCACACAAACATCCATCCTCTCCTCTTTGTCTGAGCTTTACTCCACAGGGGTCCATGAATAATGAAGCACAGAAAGACAAATGGAGCGAAGAATGGAGCCAGGAGGCCAAACAGGAAAAAGGTAGGGAGAAATAAATTATGAGGCAGACACACACACACGACAGTAGTTATGGGAGATAGTGTTTCAAGTTTTGATCCAAAACCAACAATGGTATCCCAACAAGTGTTTTTTGTGAACATTCAAGAGGAAATCTATGGGATTTGAAAGCTGAGTCGATTTCACTTCGCCTTAAAATGTTTCAGCGGTTTTGTGGTGTGATGTTGCACAGACTTTGTTTTGGCTCACAACATATTTAACTTTATGACTATCATTGGAGTGAAGTAACTCCATATGAGGCTGTTTTCATTCTGTAGTCACTCAAACTCAGTAAACATTCGTTTTCCTCCTCTCTCTCTCCGCTACATTTTACTCCTGACATTTACGTCCTGTTTAATTGGTGACTGAGTACAGCTAGGGCAAACAGTTCAGGGCTAATTGAAGGACTTTGAATACATTTAATGAGTCTAGTTCAAAATTAGTAAAACCTCATAACTTCTATAGAATATATTGTTTCTCTGATCCTAAAATTCACTTCAGCAAAAGCATAATAAACATATATTAGCACGATAAATTTACAACATTTTATGTTTAGTATCATTAAATATTCATTTATATTCGATAAACACTCAGTACTGCCAATAATTTAAAAAGGTGGAGCACACACGGATGCTACAGTGATGAATGAATTGTGTTTTTGGGCTATCAATGGTACAGCTAGCTTCAAAACACAGTGGCCAGGAAAGGCACTCTGTATATTAATATTTAAATTGTACAACCTCATAAATTAAACAGCCAAACACACAATCAGGCAGTGTTAAGAAATGACAGAAACAAACGTGACTGTCATTTTCTATATCATGACTGATAATTCTGTTGACATCTGCTGTTTAGGTATGTAGCATCAGCGAGCTAGAGCAGATAACAACAGAATACTGTAAAAAAAAAAAAACACTGCAAAAAAATCACAAATCGGCGACCAGCTCGGGCGCTGACATCAACC
The DNA here is from genome assembly GCA_900303265.1 of Brotula barbata. Taxonomy (NCBI): domain Eukaryota; kingdom Metazoa; phylum Chordata; class Actinopteri; order Ophidiiformes; family Ophidiidae; genus Brotula; species Brotula barbata. Next base: position 37,830 of record OMNV01000340.1, on the reverse strand, counting down.
CTACACTTCTTCGCAGGCGTTGGTTGTTGCGTCAAATTGCCAGAAAATGAGAAAGGAGTCGCGGATCAATGAACTAGTTTAGATTTAAGAGAAAGAGTTATTTATCACCCAACGACTCGAGGTTACCATGAACCTACTGTACGCGCTGTTAGCATGTGTTAGCAAGCTACGTGGGACATCTGGCCAAAAACGCTACAAAGCAAACCTTTATTTACAAACCTTTCATTTTCGCTTCATACATTTTAAATATTGTTCGGTATACTTACGGCGGAATAGCTCGGCTGTATCGTGAAACCTTGAGCATCTGGCCCCTTGCTCCGTCACAGCGTTGATGTTGTTGTACCGACTGTGAATGTTTGGTTCTGTCTGAGGTCGTCACTGTCACTGTCAGCGGGCTTAGTGTCGCCACCTGCCGTTTGCACAAGTCATTACACTTTTCTTCAGGGGCAATTCCGAACAAGTCAAGAAAATATTCAATCGAGTGTTTATTTATATAACACGAATACGGCGCTTGATCTTGTCCAATCTGCCCACCAACACTCAAGAAAATCGGTACACGGTTTTCTGAAATATTCTGCTCACAGAAAAAGATGGCCGAAAGACATAGTTACGGTAGACAGAGATAAGAATTGAATTCACTAGTTGGTTCTCTGTCATTTATTTAATCCACATTCCAAGTAACACCCTCCAAGCAGGTTTTGGATTCTGGCCCATTCTTTCGTGAAGCCACATTGCCAAATCATGCCACTAAAATGAAACCTCAAGTGATTTCAGAACATTTGATACTGTTGTTGTTTTACATATCTGTTGTAAAAAAAATATTTTAACGCCAGGCACAATCAGTCTGAAATTTGAGGGTCAAAAGTACATTCATGGTGCAATATATTAGTTTAGAAATTTAAGCAACCAGGAGACAAAGGGAATAGATTTAATATTTACTATAAACAAGTCACACCCATTGAAACCGTTTATGCTGCAAAGACAGACAACAGCAGAGCTTCAAGCTATTTACACTTCAAACTTCTTCGCAAAATTATTTTTTTTTGTTTTTATTCCACAAGTTCAGATAGCTTCACTTCCTATAAAAACACAAGAGGCCTGTCATTAGTCAAGTTTATGCACATAAAATGAATGTACAAAAATATACATGCCATACTGTCTGGAATCTGTCATACCCTGTTTTATTTCATTCTCACGCAGTACTTGTCACTGCACATTAATGCACTACTGCGACACCATAATCTTTTGCAACACATTCTGCATTGTGCTCCATGGGACTTCTCATAACGGCTGTCATGGTATGATGGTGCAAAACCAGTTTAACGATTCCAACACCGATCATTCAACACACATGAACACACCATTATGAGAAGTGAGTGACTAATCTCCCCCTGCGTCATGTCTTTATATGGGGATTTATGATATTTACCAGTTCATTTAGCACTTATCTATATGTTCAAGCATTTCATGCTAAAACTCCCATCTTAATTCTTATTGGGACCCACATTTTACGTGATGTTAGCATTAATATGGTTAAAAAAATAGGCATTTTAGCGAGAGCTAAATCTCAACCAATTTGAATCTAAGTGCAGTGTCTCATAGGAAGTTAACTTTCCATTTTCTGAATGTAGGTTACCAGCATTAACCCCTTTAACACTCCCCCTACAGGATGGAGACAAATGTGTTTTGTCAGACAATAATAATAATAATACTAATAATTTGCATTGCACTCATTCGATCAACATTTTTATGAATGTTTTTTTCTTAACATTTCTACATGTATCTGTTTCATAAAATTTAATACATAATATTATAGATTACTCAAATTACATCATTATTATTCATGTCTTTGAGTACTTTATAGTGCATGAATTCTATCAATACGCATCAGCTGTACTTCTATTCTATGCCCAACCCTCCCTCTGTGTGTTTTCAAGGATCTCCTCGTAAAGCCAGCTCTGTGTGAACTCTTGACTCTTCTCCATCAGCAGAAACAGTTGACGATACTCCTCTGGATATACGTGACCTGTCAGTATGTCCTCAGGCATGCCCATCTCCGATAATAGTTTACTCCCACTGTCTGGTGACCAGAGACTTAAAAAACAAAAAAAGGGAGCAAATCAGATACAGGGTAGAGAATATGTTCAATCAAACAGCCTAGAGGATAATCTATGGACGCAACTGGCCATTGTATTAAGCCTAGCA
>OMNV01000340.1:14892-35605 GCA_900303265.1 Brotula barbata | reverse complement strand
ATACAGATGTATGTGTGGGAACAGTAAACTCGTGTGTGTGTGTGTGTGTGTGTGTGTGTGTGTGGGTGCGTGTGCGTGTGCAGTCTCTGAATCGTTAAGTGTTTGTGTGCATAGCTTACTTAAGTCTGTCAATGAGCTTGCACTTCCTCTTGGCCAGACACTGTTTGACCATCATTAGCAGAGTGGACGCATTAGAGGGAGTGAGGCCACCAGAGAAAAGATCAGCCCGTGGACGTAAACGCACCAGGCACAGGTGATCGTTCGGAAGCTGCAGGGAAAAGCAGACAGGGAAAGAGTCAGCTATATTAAAGTCCCTCCTCAAATTTAGTATCAATTATTGAGTCTACTTTCTTCCTTACTTTGCCCTTAGGAGTAGGCACACTCTGTCTTGATGACATCACAAATGACTCCCAGGGCTCCTGCAAATATAGAGATGAAGATAATAACAACGTTCAACAATAATCTCTGAGTCCTTATACTAGGGCTGACATGATGAATCAATTTTAATGGACTACTCCATTAAAAAAAAGAATTAATGAACCTACATGCAAATGATTTGTAAAGATTACATGTAATTAGTTTGCAAAGGGGAAAATGCAAGGACAACAGCTGACCGGACATTCTCTTGGCATACCTTGTGCAGTAGCTCGATATCACAGGCCATCTGCCAGAGGACACTGAAGGCTCTGTAGTGCATCATGTCACCTGGACTAGACACCAGTTTCTGGTGGAGAAATAATTGGGTTAAATTTTTAGAGAAATATTTAACATACAAAAAGTGGCATCCATTGATTTTAGATACCTGGCATAGTCTTACGCAGCATTAAGCACAAATGACGGTGATATCAAAATGGACAAAGCTATCTTGAGTACGCATCAACAAGTTCTAACTACAGTAACATCTGCAGCAATAATTAAATATGGATAAAAGTATAATTCACTGATCCCTCATCAAATAGGAGAAGCGCATTTACATTCACACAAACGGGGTTCGTTTATATAACAAACAGGCACGAGTACTTATTCATTTCTATAAATAAAGCTTTTTTACCAGATATTCCTTCTCGCTTATGAAGAGGTTGAGCTCTATTCTCCCATATCTGTAGACAGACAGTCGTTCAAACAAAGCGTACGCCATCTTTAGCAACCTGCCACGTTCATTACGCTGGGGCAGAATGCCCACCACTTTCACTGGGACATCTAGAAACATACATAAATAGACATATACAAATGTAAATGTATACACATACAAAAACAAACATAAAAGCTAAAGAGTACAAGCATCAATAATCTGATGCAAACTGATCTTATTTTATTCCCATTAACATTAACTCTTGATAAACTGATATTAGTGTAAGATTATGTTTGTTATATGTAAAAGTAATCCCTGCAATTGTAGACTGTGTTGCAATGACTGTGTTACTATGGACTATGTAAGCTCCAGTTGATCAAATTACACTGGTAGAGCATTGACAATGTGGATGTCCTGAAACCAACACCGTCATACATGAGGTCAGATAATTATGAACACTATGCATTAAAATCTATTAAAGCAAAGAAGAAATTGTTGCTTTATGTTAGTCTGCAGGTTGTCTTGTCAACAAAACTCCACCAAAGGAAGACTTTGTGTATGGATGGCAAAGATTAGGTTAAGGGACACAAATAATCATTGTTAATCCTTCTGAGGGGTGTTGAGATGAATGTGTTGCTTGTGTATTGTGCAATGCTGTTAGTGTTTTTTGTTTTGTTTCTCACCATCAGTCCAGCTAGCTTCTGATATTCCCAGATCAGTGAAGAGTTTGTCTGTGAACATGACAGGAGCCTTTAGGTTTCCACTGCCAATAGGGTCAAGTCTGAAGTAGTCACAGTGAACTACTTCCAGCTGACCGTCAAGATGACTTTCCAACTCCTAGAAGAGAAAAACTTTGAATTCACTGCAACACTGCAAATCATTACTAATGTGTCTGTATCCTTCTAAAGAAAACAAAGACTAAATAAATAAAATTAGACAGGAAAATTAGTACAGGTACAGTATTGAGAACACCTCACTGACCAGTAAATCAGAAATGATATTCTGTTTGCACTTTTAAAAAAAAAGACAATAAACACACAAATGTACTATTAAGTTGCTGAGTTGTGTTAAACCTAGAGACTGCTTAAACTCAAGGCAGATATGGAAAGTTTCAAAAAGTGATATTCGGGTTATTTCAAATGTCCAAAATTGCCAGAACATCTGTTCAGTGCTTAGAGATGAGTATGTCCATTACCTGCAAATCATGCAGGAAGGACTTATCCCCCTCGAGAGCCACAACTCTCTGCGCTCCAGCGTTCAGCAGTGACTTAGTTAGCACTCCAGGCCCTGAAAATAACACAAACACAGCCTGTCTATTTCATTTGCAGTAAAGGCTGCTCTGCATTATGTAACAAATACTTGTTTCACCCAAGCACCCCTATCAAAAACATCCCCACTCATAAATTGAAAATTCATACCTGGATTACATTCAAAAAGAATGGTTTTAGAATCCTGTAGATCGGGTCCTAGGTGGTTTGTTACAAGTGTACTCAGGTCAGGGTCCACTATGAAGTGTCTGATTGTTTTACAGGCCTGGGCACGCCGGACATTCTCCTCAACATCCCCTAAATCCAAAAAGTCATACCGGCACAGAGGACGACACTGGCCCTAGAGACAAACATACCCATGCATACAATGTATTTTGGATTTTAAGTTTATCGTAGATATACACATTTCAAGCTTTCAAGGGGTAACTGCGGCAGTAGCTACTAACAGTGTCCAAAAAAGAAAAACAACATGGATAAAAATATGCTTTAAGAGGGTCACACTGTCGCCAAAGGCAGCTGCTTACCTGAACGGCCACTGCAGACAGGTTCCTGTGTGTGAGGGCTGAGGAGGGAGATGTCCTCTCAGCACGGGGCTGCTGGGAATTTGGGCCAAAATTAGGTCGACCAGGACCTGAAGAAAGAGAGTCCAGGCTGTATGCCCTTCTTTGGAGGTAGGGGGCTTGATGAACACAAAGATCGAAGGAGCTTGCAGGAGTCAATGCCGTTCGACGGAAAGAGGGTTTGCTTTTCCTTGTCTGGCAGCAAGCAGAGCGCATCATCAACTCCACCATTCTGGAAACTCTAATGGACATGGTTGATCAAGGATGGATGTACAGACAGAAAGAAAGAGGCTGAGGAAGACCTCTTCAAGAGGTCAGTGCCTACAGAAAGAAAAAAGGAGAAGAGAGGAGCGGTATTAACAAAAATATGTTACAAACAGGTATTTGTTGCATTAAATATACTTATATAAATTGGACTGTAATTTAAGATCACGACCGTGTCAGTTCAGTTAAATATCTAATAAAAAATACCAGCCATGTATTCATATCTGTCGTGTCCAAAGGTTCTGTAAAATAGCAATCTAACACAAAGATATACGCAGCGTAAAATATCAAGGGGACATGTTGTGATGGGCACGTGGGCAAGTAAACATAAGATCATCTAACATAGCTTAGCTAACCGAGCTGAAAAACTCTTTCATTTACTGCTATTTGCACCACTTAAGTTATTACTTTAAGTCGTAAAAACACCAGAGGGAACCAATTATCCCAAAACTCGGACCTATTAACGGTTGATATCATCAAGAGCACGTAGGAGAACATCACCTAACTGGTAAATACGGCAAACATTTCATGCCGTTTTATCAGAATAAATATAGACCCACCTTGAAATGGCCAAATCTACGTCTGTTGCGATTTAATGTTGTCTTTTCGCTGTGATCCCTGGTAAACTGCATGACATTGAACCCTCCGCATCCTGACCCTGCGCCAACTTGTTAGACAATTCTCGTGCTACTAAGCTGGCGCATCAGGATGACATCATTAATATGCGACAATTGCATTTGACACCAAAATGTCGTTCTTCTCGCTTGGTTTTGTATTTATATGGTCGTAAAATGCAATACAAAATGCAAAATAACTCTAATTTTAATTCTAAAAATTACCCATATTCTGAAAATGTACAATGTTTTGGGGAAATGCAGGTCAGAAATGGGCATGAAACACTCGCGGAAGTTGTCAGGCTTGCAAATATTTTAAAACCAACTTTATTGAACTTCAAAACAAACAACGCACACTTGCAAACATGATAAAGCATCACGAGTGGAACAAATAAAATTTAAAAGAAATAAATAGGTAGAGAAAATGCAAATAAATAAAACATGGAGGTCTGCAAAAAATCAAGGTTCTTTGCCCTGAGCTACCTTGCAAATGTTGACAGAATAGGGCACTTTCACAGATGTCGCTTGACGTCACATAAAAACGCCGCATACAGAAATTAGATCATTTCTGTCAACACATTAAAAAGAGCCACATTCTTTTTATTGTTTTTTTTTAATACTTATTTAAATTTGTCTGTCTCGATATAAACGTTGGCTAAGCGTGGTTAGCATAGCAGCATGACAGTGCTAGGGAAGTAGGCGGGGAGGAGGACTGTTAAAAAGCGTATTGTGACACCGTTGTTCAGTCAGTCCGACCACGGCTGTCAATTGACACTAAAGCGTCCTTTGTCCCTGTCATCATGGTTTCTGTGGAGACATCTACGAGCAGGCCCTATCACATCGTTATCTTCGGAGCCTCGGGCTTCACGGGTCAGTTTGTGGTGGAGGAGGTAGCCCGAACTGTGGGCGAGGGTCCGAAAGGTAACCTGAAATGGGCCGTTGCTGGGAGAAGCAAGCAGAAGCTAGAAAAAGTTCTGGAGCAGGCCGCCGGAGTCCTCGGTACGTGGACATCTACACACTCTGTTTTGTATTTTTACAAAGTAGTATTTGTATTTATTCATGGTTTTAGAAGATATTGATTGGTTTATTTTTTATTTGATACAGCATGCATCCTAATGTTTCTGGTGTCAGTAGGTGAACTTTGGGCGTTTTGCAGAATTTACAATGAAGTGTAGCGTTTATGCAGCTGGACCGACTGGTGGTTACCTCACAGTTAAAGAGGTTAACAAGATTTTGTAAGACTACATGTCAAGGCTGGTCGAGATTACACGCCTGCTATCTAACCAGGCAATCTATAGGCATCAAACAAAAGATACCAGATTGGTCAAGACATGATTGTGACGGTGATCAGTAAATTCCAAAGGGCAATGGACAAGAACGAGAACAAAAAGTATTCTGTTTATAAAGGGTTAAATATCAGCAGTGGATTTTCCCTGTGTAAGATATATAGTTATGTTAAGTTATGCAGAATGAACATTTCAAATTATTAACCCCCTAATCTCTGGAAAATTGAGTATGCTTGAAGATAATCATTTCAGAGTTATCTAAGTAACATAAGATGAATTTTATGGACCACATGAATGTAGTAATGTACAAATATATAAAAGTCAAACGCTCACAATTTGTATACAAGTTGTGATTTAAAAAAATCCAATTCCATTATAGTAACCATTACTTTTTAAGATAAGGCATTTTTGATTTCCCTTAATTCCTAATTCCTTTACACAACTCATGTAAAATGAACAAAGTAAGCTTTTGAACTGAATTTCACCTTAATGCAACTTAAATAAGTAATGTGCAACATTTGCTAAATATATTAACTGTGAAGTTGCCAATAATTTTCCAGGTTGACCGTTTGTATCCATGCAACACTATAAATATGGAAAACAAAGTGCTGATGCATGATTGCAATGAGAGTTTCCAGAGGATTAGGTTGTTATTCTTCTGGGAGTGTACAACAGCTGATGGAACATACCCAGTCACTTTTCAACCCCCTGCCATGGCAGCACACACTGTCATTGTTAGTTTAGTCACTCAGTGTGAGTTGAAGGATGTACTTTGTTGAAGCAGGAATTTCACTTTTCTCCGAGTTCGTAACAACCATTACAGTGGCTGGCAGAGGCCAATCTAAAGCTTTATTTGTTGAAACCATTGTCAAGGATATTTCATTCAATACATCTCTGACTTGTATGTCTCTCTTCCGCCTTCATTTGAAAAGGTGGATGTTAGTCAAATTAGCCCTATTCACCAAGTAAATGAATGTATTCATGATCTGATATCATGTGTTCAAATATTAACAGGTCTCCAGTGTTTGTGCTTAGGTGAGAGTGTGACAAATATACCCCTACGTGTGTGTATTTTTGGTTAATGAGTTTGAACTTTCGATGCTCTCATCACAAGGTTGCCTCTCTAAACTTTAGGATGCTGACAACAACTTTATTTTCTTCACAGGCTGTGATATGAAACTGCCTACTCTATATGAATATAAGACAGCTCTGTGTATTCATTTCATGAAGCCAATTAGTTATGCCAGAATTACTGCAGCTCTGACTGAAGTACATGTATCACAAACCAACACATACAGTATCTCATCAGGCTTCACGCTGTAGTATTTTACACTTTTGTTGCAGTATATTCATTGTATTTTGAGAGAGAATAGTAGTTGTAGTAGTTTGTTTTGATTCACGTTTAGACCAGCCCATGCTCTTTCCATTTACTATATACTGTAAGTGTAATAACAGAGAACCTTTAATACTTTTATTTTACTATGAAATTAAGGCAAACTTTTTGTCTGGATCACACTATAGTACCTGAACGTTGTATTTGCATGTGTTTGTGCAGGTAAGCCAGAGCTGAGGACAGAGGTGGACATCATCGTGGCAGATGTATCAGAGCCAGACACCCTGGCAGCCATGTGCAAACAAGCTGTGGTCATTCTCAATTGTGTGGGGCCTGTAAGCAGAACACACACAAACACACACATACTGTACATAGACTCAACACCATATACTGTTTACACACCACTAACTAACTATGGTTACTAATACTTTGTCTCACACAGAACGTAACCGTCTGATGATACAAAGTTACTACAACATCTGCATCACCATTTTCGCGCTCTCTCTCTCTCTCTCTCTCTCTCTCTCTCTCTCTCTCACACACTCACTCTCTCTCTCTCTGTCTCTCTCATTCTCTCTCCCATATGAACACAGAGGCTCCATTCACAATGATGGCAACTGACTTATTGGGCACAATAGGTGTTATTGTGTCAGCCTGTGGAGCAGGTATTCAGCACCACTGCTGCCTGTGTCCCATTTATAATTCAGTTTCTTGTTTCAAACTGAATTTTTTCCCCAACAGAATAAGCTTTATGTCAGACAAAATACTGCTGAGTGATACATAATCCCACAGTGCAAGGCAGAAAGAGGAGGATCATTTTTATATTTTTAAATTGAGAGGTAGGAGTGAGGAACTCATTAGTGAATCATTGTTAGTTTGAAGAGGAGACAGACATTGTGCAAATTACTTTTTGTCCTGAAGTAGGTCGGCCACAGATGAAAGTCCGTCTATAACACACATTGGTCTGAACAACCTATACAGACAGTTAGTCAGACTGGAATGAAACATGGAAGTGATGTTTGGGCCGGGGGGGAGGGGGTGGGTGGTAATTCGCAGATGAGCCTGTCTATTTTGGCTACTGGTTGCGGTTTCATTTTGTGCCACACTCTGCCCATATTGTCAACTTCACATAATCTCTCATAATCTAAAAAAAAAAAAGAAAATCTGTCAAACTGATTATTTTTGGAATTTCTGCTTTATACAGTATAAATGGTAGGTACAGTACAGAGAGAGAGAGAGACAGGAATGAGAGCAGGGATGACATGCAGCAAAAGTTACAGGTCGGAATCAGACCTGTGCCGCTGCACTATGTGGCATGCGCTTAGACCAGGTGAACCTTCAGGGGGTGCCTGCTTTTGATGCTTCCTTTGGCATAAACTTTCTAGATTTCAATAATCTTTTTTATTAATGTTTTCTCAAGACTGTATGATGCTCCAGCCTGAACACAGGAAATTTGCTCCTTATTAGGGTAAGAGAGGCCACATTATAAGCTCCACATCTTGCATGATATTCTAAATTGCAGGAATGAGCTGTGGGAATGAAGAGTGAACCTTGCTCTGCAGGTACACACACAGACACAGGCAGGAATGTAGGAAAACCTGTCAGCTTTGTATGGCAAATTAATATAAAGCCATTGTGGCTTTTTAATGAGGAGACTCATCAATCACTATTTAATGCATTACACATTTAGAAAGTGTATTTAATTAATCTGTGGGTGTGTGTGTCTGTGTGTGCAGTACAGGTTCTTTGGTGAGCCGGTGGTGAAGGCCTGTGTGGAGAACGGAGCTCACCATATTGACATTAGTGGAGAGCCTCAGGTATGCCAAATGTTCTTATGTGTTGGGTGGATCAGTCCAGTATTCATTTTCTGTAGTATTTTCACTTGAAACAAAGGTCTTGCCCTTTTTTCCACTGTATTATTGCTGCTGTTCCCACTCAGTTCTGACATCTGTTCTTTGTCTTCCAATTAGATAAGACACTTGCTGAGATCCACGCTGTAATCCAATTTAAGATTGTGAAACATTTTGTTCATTTTGACAGTCCTCATTTCCAAAGGATTTTGCCCCTAAGCCTCCTTTTCTTCAGTTGAAACCAGGCCACAGCACATTGGGAAACATGTTATCTTAAGAGATACTATCTGCTCGAACCAACATTGAAAAAATGATGAAATAGTTTGCTTGAGATGCTGTCAGATTTATCGTAAACAGCCCATTTGAATCTTACACAGGGAAAATAGATGGCAGCTACATGTGGCCTTTACTCTGATCTGAGTTAGTTTGATGTGTTTAGAATTATCTTTCCAATATTATAATAAGAAACACGAAAAGAAAAAGAATGTAAATTGTGTATATCTGTCTATTTAAGTTTCTAGAGGGCATGCAGTTGAACTACCAGAGCCAGGCAGCAGACAATGGTGTGTACATCATAGGAAGCTGTGGATTTGACTCCATACCTGCTGATATGGGAGTCCTCTACACCAGGGACCAGTTCAAGGGTATCAACATATTTAAAATGTCATATATAAACACACTCACGCTCACTAAAGTAAACAATGAAGTGTTGCAGACATGCAGTGACTCTTCCTCGTACTGTCGTTGCTTGCGTTCATACGTGTGTGTTGTTGTTGTCCATCCACAGGTACATTAACTGCTGTGGAAAGCTTCCTGACAGCCAGTACAGGACCTGAAGTATGTAACTGTATTGCCCATAAGTCCATGGGTTTCTCCTCCTGACTTTCTTCTTGTATCATAATCTGTTTCTTTGTCTTTCCTCTTGTCAGGGAGGCTGTATCCACGATGGGACGTGGCAGTCAGCCATTTATGGTTTTGCCGACAGCCAAAAGCTGCAGAGCCTTAGGAGGAAGTTTAATCACAAACCTCTCCCCACCATTGGCTCTAAGCTAAAACGCAGGTAAGCTAGCAGTGCAGTAAGATGTTATAGCAGCTCCAAAATAAATCAGATCCTTAATATTATATTGGAAACACAACATGCTCTGCAAACTATTTGTATGTCATTATGTACATGATATTTGCCAGTCTTAATGTGGGGAAGATGATGAACCAGTGTGGGATCTTCTTGGCACACTCACTACCTGTACAGTCAGTTCACTATGGAGGTTTCATATGCTGATATTTACATGCCTGACTAAATTTATTGCAACTGATATAATCTAGATCTGTTACACAGAGTGAGCAAATTTTGAGTAACACTGGTTTCAGTTGCTTTACAGTGTACACAACATGGCATTTGCAAAATGTAGTTATTCCCTTATTCTTGTGCATACAAAGGCAAAATACTTTTACATCTGTGTGTTTTAGGGGTGCATTATTCTTCAGTGATGAGATCCAGCAGTATACAATGCCCTTTATGGGCTCTGATCCCTCTGTGGTGAAGAGAACTCAGCGCTACCTTGTGGAGGAACATGAGGCCACACCAGTCAGTCCTTTTTCTCTGCCTATATTACTTATTGCCGAGTTTTACATGTTTTGGCAATATTCCCTAACACAAGGTAATGTCTCAAACAATGTCTCAGGTTCAGTATGGGGCCTACGCAGGAGTAGGAGGCATCAGCAACCTTGTCAAGCTGATGTTTGCTGGCATGATGTTCTGGATTTTGGTCAAATTCAATTTTGGACGCAACCTGCTCATCAAGGTAGCTAAAAAATTAAGTGAATAGAATTAAAACTCATGAATAACGGCATTTACTTAACAGTTCACAATCGGGCATACTTTCTATACAAATATTTTGGAATTTTGGATACATATACTAAATGCTGGGAAAGGTTTTGTTGCATGTTTGTATTGATTATACCCATTTTCTCAGTACCCAGAGTTCTTCACTTTTGGAGTTTTCACCAAGGCTGGCCCAACTAGAAAGCAGGTAGAGTTCCCAGAATTGTTAAGGTTCAGTTAGTTAAGGTTCAGATCTGCTACCTATTCTATACAGTATATGCACAAGCATACTCATTTCACTCACTAGTAATGAGATTTGATGTGTTTATCTTATGTCAGATGGAAGGGTCATCCTTCCAGTTTGCCTTCTACGGAGAGGGCTACACAGAGGAAGAGGAGCCTTCCAAGGGAAAACCAAGTGGAAGGATCCGCACACTGGTCCAGGGACCAGGTAAATGGAAATTCTCATTCTCGATTTTGTGTTGTGTTGTTGCTGTTGTTGTTTTAAATAAGCAGGATTTAAAATATGTTGTTTTGTAATTAAACTCGCTAAACTTGGGCCTGTTGAGAAACAGATATTTATTCTAGGATGATAGAACTGTGCAACATTGGCCAAGCAGGTCTCAAATTATTACTCTCTCCTCAGTTTTGAAATTTAACAGGTCATTGATTATTTCAATAATGAGGTATAGTACTTTGGATGAGTCAGCCACACCTGCAACTTTGGTTGCCAATTATACCCAATAATTGACAAATAATAATGGTAATATCAAAAAACATAGATAAAACTTCTGTCTGGCTCGGTCCAGACAATCTACAAGTAAATTAAGTGACAATTCACTGAAAACTGCAGGGGATACAAAAACAGATTTGGAAAAAATAAGTAACATAAAATGTAGTTTGGCACAAATGGATGTATCACAATGTCAGACTGTCACAATACCAGTCTGACCTGTACAAGACCTCATCAATTCATCTCATGGTTATGTAACTTGTTTTTTTGTTTTAATCCAGAATGTGGATATGTGGCTACTCCCATTGCCATGGTACAGGCGGCTCTCACAATCCTCAACGAATCCACAGCCATGCCTAACAAGTGAGTGATCACACCCCATTCATGTGAACTTTTGCTAGTCAAACATTTTAGAATCAAAGTCCAGCTTGTGTGGTCTTGTTGCATTTGAAGGAGCAGCAGGTCAGCAGGTCATACAATAGAAAAGCTCTTCTGTTCCTAATCTGAATAGCGGATAAATGGAGTCATGCCTCTATTTATACAGCAGCACTGACGCTTATGCTACTCTTTTTCCAGGGGAGGGGTATACACTCCAGGAGCTGCGTTTGCTAAGACGACTTTGATCAACCGCCTCAACAAACATGGGATCCAGTTCTCAGTGATCTAAATTTTTCCCTTCCCTGATGTGGTACTCCACGATTTATCCAGCACTTACTAAGATGTGTAACAGCAATTGAGAACCTCCAAACATTACGAAAGAACTATTTCATATGAGGATGGAATACACATTCAAATTTAAGTTTCATCCTCTTCACATGGTTCGAAACTTGCCAGTATTTGAGTCAAAGTCAGTAAACCCAAACCGTAAGAAAATGACATTTAAAATTAATTTCTTTCTTTGCCATAGTTACCTGAAAATAGTTTATTGCCATTCCTGTCCGTAGTAGCATGGACCATCAGGTGATTAAAAAGACCAAATGTGTATTTTCCCTTACGCAGTGAGCAAATGTATAAGGTAGGAGTGCTTTGTGGCATCAAATACAGTGACACCAGAAATTTGGAATTGGTAAATTGTATGAAATCAGGGTGGCCATCATAAAATATGCCTCTACAATCTTTGTTAATGTTGGTGTTTTACGTTTATATGCACAAGCACATTACTAAGTAGCATTAACAAGTAGTTACAAAGCTGCAAAACTTATGATTGCTTAGGTTTGATATGCACTATACCTTTGGTTGTCCCTAAATGATTTTGCTGTTTTCAATGGATTTTGTTTTCGTAGCACCATTTACCTATCCAAATCTGCTATTACATAAAAAAAAAAACTGCACAGGAAATGGCATGAGTTACTCAATAAAACGCAACAGCATTTGTTTGTTGTGTTCATTTGGAGGCATGTTTTGTCACTGGTAGGGGCTGCAATTGTTTCCTTTCAGTAACAGCGTTTTTGGTGTGTGTGAGCGTTATGTGCATGAAATAGTGTATGTTTGGGGTGTGTCACTGTTTGTTTACCTCTCTATGGTCCTTATAATGAATGCTAAGACTGCTGTTAGCAAAGAAAAAAGGACTCATGTCTTCCTTTGGCTCCTCATACTAGTTTGGACACTTTATAACATATCCATATTAGTTTATTAGCAATTCTCAGTGCTGCTTTTCTTGTCAAATCATTGTGATTAATGAATAGACTGGGGAATGTAAAATGAATAACACTCAAGTAATTTATTAACGAAATACAAATATTTATTCGTAAAAATAGTTACTGCGCTTCCTGTGTGAGATAGAACTGGATTACCCAGGAATGTTTTCAATGCAGTTTACAAGTAATTTTACACCTTAACGCCATTGGCATACGTCCCCACATTTTGTAGCACAGTGAAATTCACACGTTCTTTCATTGTCTTATCAATGTTTGAAGTACACAGTGTTAATGTCAAATGTTGGTTTGAACAACAGATTTTTCCCTCAGACAGCATCTTCATTCTCTTGGTTGTTTGATTTAGTAAACCAAATAGGATTTCTTCAATAATGTTAGAGGCTGTCTTTGCCGTTTGGTCTACCTTCCTCTCTTCCATGCTGATGGTTTATACTGCCTCTTGATTCAGCAGCTGGTGAGAGTAAATGAGATCTTGATAGTGGTATTTCTGTGCTAGTGCCATGATGGAGTCAAAGCACCGGATTCGACTCAGAACTTGGAACACTTCAACCACTGCAGACCTAAACAGGAATAAAAGCACACATCAAAGGATTACAGTCATGTTGACTATAATCTTAACATGTAAAATAAATATGTGACAATGATTTTATTTACCTAGATCATAACTTATAGTCTGCCAAATAACTGAGGAAATATCTCAAGGGCTTTGTAAACATTAACAGTTACTGACACAGCCAAGCTTTCTAAGACAGAGGACACACTCCCTCATAGTACTTCAGAGTTAGAATGATATTGATGTAACATTTTTGGCACAGAATCTAAAGATGTCAATTAACATGGTGGCACTGTTCAAATGTTCTGTTCAGTATGATGTTACCTAGTTTTAGGATCTTCAGCGGACTGTTGCTTGCAGATGGAATGCACTATCTGATCAAGATGCTTACTGAAAGACTGCAGTTGAGGCATACAGACATTCTGCTCTGTGAACCAAGAGTTTGGAAGACTATCTGCAATCTGGAGAGACAAGTGGTATATGAGGTGAGACTGAAGCCAAACAGACAAAACTGCAATGACTAAATATCAGCTAAAATGCACACATAAAAATAATAACATTCTAATTACACATTAACTGTACCTTTTTGCATGTACGAACAGAATTACTGTTTGGTGTCTGGTTGAGCAGAGTGATCATCAGGTATCGGTTCAGTAGTTTGTCCAACATCAGTTCTTTCAGTATAGACTCAGGAAGCAGCAAATCCCATTTCCCCATGATGCCGAGCAGCTACATAAACACAACTCGATTAACAAAAAGCAGCCGGGCACGATTCCAGATTGTCCAAATGGGAAAATGACAAACTAATGTAAATGGCTGTTTTATTGATTTTTAAGGGTTATACTTTTACAGCTGTCCAGAACTGTTGGTCCCTGAAGCGACACTGTGGAGACAACCTGTCCTCCAAGAACCTAGATATCAAAAAGGTCAGTGAGGTCAAATAGATTAAATCCTTAATCTTTGAAGTTTATAAGGGAAAAAAGAGACTAACTTTTTAGGGTACAGGGGGATGAAAACATCCTCGTCTACACAGCTCCTCATTCGTCTGACCACAGCCTCCACCAAAGCCTGCATGTGACACAAATATACAACGTAAAATAAACATCTCTATACTGGCTATGTGTTTCTTAATCTATTTTTGTATCAGGCCCAACAAAACTTCTTCGAGGCCAATTATTTGTAGCTTCTTTTTTTAAACGTTCAAAAGAACAATACAGGAAAGAAGCAGGGGAATTTACATTATCTTCACATGTAAAGATTTATCTCTACCTTAACTGGTTTACTCTGCTCTCCTTGGAATATGGAATAGTCCTCCCTTAGGCTGTGACAAACATCTGACAGACAGTTGGACTGATGGAGAGACATGGGATCCCACACCAGCTCCACGTAGCCTAAAAAGAGCAAGAAATGGTGTACAGCTTCTGTTATTTGACTAAATCTCTGGCACACAGACTGATGAGGGGGAGCACATATGTATGTGTGATAAAGATATATGAACAGATATATGATCTGACAGTGCAAAGTAAGCTTTCAATTCAAGGTTTTGAGCCTCTCTAACATGTGGAGAGGCTGCTTTCTTCTTTTGAAAGTAGTGCAAATGTGGCACATTGAAAAGTAAAGATTAGGAAATTTACATACCAGTCATTTTGGGCAAGACTGTCTTTTCGATGGCATTAGACAGGGTCTGTCTGTCTGTGTGCTCTAGTTCCTCATAGCCGTATCCATGACAGAAGGTCTCCAAATCTGTGAACCACGGAAAGGTTTCAAACTGCCCACTGGCATCCTAAGATACACACAAAATACAAATGATGTTAGTCAGACACGCAAGTATTCATAGTGTATCATCATATTCTGTGTGAATGTATGAGCAGGCCTGTGTGTTTGTGCGACCACATTCACATTCTGTACCTTTAAAGGGTTCCACGCGAGTAGCTGATGCCGTATGAGGGGGTTGAGCAGCTTCGGCAGGCACAAAGAGATGTATGCACTGTGGTAGGAATCAGAGTAGGACCCTCTCCATTCTTCAAAGCGAGACAGAATCTTCTTCACGTCACAGAACTCACCCTGGACATCAGAAAATACCTCCTGCGACCTCGACAAGATATCAGCTGGAAGAGGAACAGTGGAGAAATACAGGATTTCATATTATCAGACTGAAAAATAAAACTGCATTGGTAAATTCTGGTGGCCTGTATGTTAAGACTTGGGAAAAAACTTGAAATGTAAGACTTTTCCTCACCTGTCCTTTTCTGCAGCTGCTCCTCTTCCTCTGCTGAAGGTTGTGTATCTTCAGGTATGTCATCAAAGTCTTCCTCTCTTTTAACCTCAGTATCTCCTTGGCTGTAACATGTAAGATATAATGCTGTTATCACCCAAAACCCATTACAGTACTGTAAATGTATCGTGAACCTCTAAAGTAATGCAATGTGAAAACACTACCGTGTCTAAAACATCCAGCTAAGAATAATACATGTTTTAGAATCACACAAATGAGCCAAAGACAGCAATCTTATCATGAGAGAACTTAAACGTTAAGTTTCACATACCCTTGGACCCCGCTTCCATTGTCAGGGCTTTCTGGCTGCTCATCTGTGCTATCTACAAGGATAATAGGAGAATCCCACTTAATGTTATTATTCCTTCTAAAAGACAAGTTCAACTTGATCTATCAGGTGCTTCTATACACTAATTACTGCAGTTCTTTCATGACTTCACATAAGCTTGCCAGAGATGTTCCAGGACAAAAAGGACATATTTTCCCCTGATAAATAACCTACTGAACAAAAGCAATAACAACTTGCTACATACATAAAAATAAGTATTCAGATTAATGAGATTAATCAATACTGAGATTTAAAAAAAGGCTTTATGCGAAACAATATATAAAACACCTGGAATGTTTGATTACAGGTTGACATAAACACAAATTGAGACAAATGAATGCTACTCACAGCTGAGCTGCTGCAGGCTAGCTGCCTGCTCCTTCACAGTCTGTCGTCTCTGTGATAGCAGCGCTTCCATCTGGTCAGATAGCAAAGTGTGCAGCTCCAATTCCAATGCATTGATCTCAACAACCTGCAGTGAGCAAATGATCTTCAGTTAGCAAATTATCATTAGCTTTCCTGCAAAATGAGAGAATTTCTGTGGCTCCCATCTTTATATTCTGACCAGCAGCTGAGTCAAAGGCGCTCTACACAGGCTGAATGTGAGGCAGTGTTTGCTCTCGAGACTGACCGCCTCAAGAGCATGACAGCATACAAGGACCACTCAAAATGTTTCTCATCTTGATTAACTTCCATCAGAAATGGCATGGCACGATACGAGTGATCCATTTTTTTTTTCATACTGTGTTCATACTAATCCTGTAACTGACTTAAAATGTTCTTAATAATTTGCTAATTAAAATTTGAGAGATTTTTACTATTTCTGACCTTCTCCTGCAGACATTCCACCAAGTTATGGACGTAGAGGGTCATGGCCCTGTAGAACTTCAGCTGCTTCTCTGGGGAACTTGCCTCCAGGTTTTCCACAGAGGTTTTCGCGCTGTCGACATCATATTGCATTCTCCTCAGCTCTGCCTGTCGTGTTCTATGCACCTCCCTCAGGGAGTCCAGTCTGCAGAGAAAAAGAAAAACAGGTTTGAGAGTAAATGTCTGGAATACATATTGTGGTAACTGCTTATAACACAGCAAGAGAAAAACAAATGGGATGTGAAAAATATTTTTTGAATAATATTAAATATTGAGCCATAAATATGCACAAATAAGTATCAGTGGTGTCAACTGATAGAGTGGTGTGCTATTGAAGCGAGCAAAAGAAGCAGAAACTAACTTTCCAGTGATCCGTCTTTTGACCATTGAGACAGTGATGGCAGGCAGAGTCTTTGGGAAGGTGGCCGCTGATCTCTTCTTTTGTCTTTGTCGGTCTCTGCTGCTGCTGCCAGTGCTGGATTCACTGCCAGAGGGGCTCTGGGGCAAAGACCATAAGGGCAGTTAATGTAAAGGAAAGACAGGAAATCAGAGAGTTGCTATAGCAAAAAGTAGAATAGAAAGGTAGTCAGTAGTACACGCAAACTAGATGGAAACCTTATGTAACATATCCATCAACCCATTATCTATACAGCTTGCAATTGAACGGAAAATGAAAAGAAAACGCCAAAACAAAAAAGCTATTATAGCCTTTTCTACCTGTGCTCCAGGCTGCCTCTTGAGTCCCTTTCCAATTTGCATTTCCTCCCAAAGTTCTTGCTCCTCCCTTTCAGAGGAGTCAGACATACTTCCATCACTGCCACCTGGATTTTACACACACAGAATACACACTTTTAACATATTTTAAAAATATATTGAATGCACATTCATGAGGCCAAACATTGTCCAAACCGTCTTTATTTCCCCAGATTCATATTTAGTCTTTTCAATCCAATTTCAATCCATCTTGAACATGTAAGCATACTCAAATGAATTCCAAATATGATAATTTAACCAGTTCTTGTTATTTTCATATCAAATGAAGAGCTTCACAGCAGATCAGGGCAATATTTTCCAATAAAATAAGTGTTACTGATTTCTAATATGAATTTAGTGTCGATTTTAAGCTTCTATGACTCAACCCAACCTTGCTTGCACATCTTTCCTCTTTCCTACTCTCGTGTGTCTCCCTTTCGCTCCCTTTTATCCTGTCGACCGTTTACCACTTTTCTTTGACTTTCTTTTGGTAATAATATCCATCTGTTCTGAGCCCAGACCATTTCTTCGCACCATCTCCTCTCTCATCCTCTCCTCCCCACGGCTTCTCACATACCAAGTTTCTCTGCAATCCTCTCCCGTATAGTTTTTGATCTTGGCGCAAACTCGATCCGTCTTTCGTGATCATCAGGTTCATCATCATCATCAAATGGACCTTCTTCATCATCCCTGTTGCAATGGTCTGGGGTGCTACAGGGTGAGCTCTGAGCATCTGCCTTTAGGGAAATGAAATCTTTCTGGGCTCGAGCTGCACGACGTTGCTTCCTAGCTGCAGTGATCTCTGCAGCTTTAGGGATAATTACTGTATGGGAAAACAACAGCAGACACATTAATGTAGGCATATCAGTGGAAAATGCATATACAAACAAAAAATTCAAATGCACACATTTGCATACACTCGCTGAAACTCAGATATACACTAACCTTGTTTTGAAGAAGAGCCAGTGGAAGCTGAGCAAGAAGAAAGAGAACTGGTACCATCTTCATCTTCATCTTCATCATCATCATCAGAAACATCATATTGCTGGAGAGATTGCTGTGAGGCCTCACTGCCAGAATCTTGGTTTGGGGACTGAGACAATGGCACAGCTCTACTAGCATTGACTGGGAGAGAGGACAGGGTAAAATTTTACTTAATTTTACACAATATTTTTACAGTATACAATGTTATCTGGATAATCACTGAAATTGATAGTATCAGAATATTCATCATGGGATAATGTACTATTACACATGTATGCTATCTGTTGGTCTAACGATTTGCATTTGTAATGTGACATCTATCATAGAGAGCTGTTACTAGTATGAGGTTGTTTGTGTCCAGTGTGAGACAGGTATTTACCAATCCTCTGGGTGGTCTTAGTAGGTGGACCATCCTTCTTCCTAACATGGAACAGGACGGCTTTATCGGATGACTTCTTCAGTTTAAACTCAGGTTCTTCAGCTGGTTCAGCAAAAAGATTAAAAATAAAATAAAATCCTGAAAAAGGCTGAACAAGGTATTATATTTTTTTCATTATCACAATAAGGACTGCAATAAAATTACAGAACACATTGGTCATTGACGTTCATGAAAAGCTTAGAGTGGAATTGGAGAACTGGAGAATTTAAGTTTACATGAACGATTGCTACAGTTAACGACATAAACACTGAAAGCAAAAATGCAGCTTGTCTGTGATAGGTCTGAATTCATGCTCTTTACTTGCTTTTACGTACATTTGGAAATACTTTGAAATTGTAAACCTTAATTTTGAACTATCGCATCACTTCTTGTGTTCACATCATTCAACAAGTTATCACACATCACAGGTGAGGTCAGCTACAGCGGCATGCAATTACAGTTTTATTACTGTTGCTTGTTTAGAAGCAAAACTACTAAGTTGCTGGAATTGTCCATTATCCCTCCACTGACCTTTTCTTTCCTGTCTTTATTTGGCAAGTTATGCAAATAATTCAAGCAATACTGGGCTGTGACTAAAAAGGGCGGTGCAGGATAGCTCTCTTCTTGTCGGGTCGGATTCTATCTGTCTCATGTTACACTCAACTATAATCTGTGCAACAACAACAGCAGGTAGGAACCAACATTACTTTGAGAGAACGGACAGGAATGGACAATTTAATGTTGCGCATATAAAGTGTGGAAAGCATAATGAATGATGTAAATAATAACTTAAGATTTTTATCAATTCGAGGATTAAGAATAATATAAATTATATTGAAAATGTAGTTTGACTCCCCACTTTGTATGATTCTTACAATGACACTTTGTAAAGCGTCCCTAGGTTCTTTAAAAGGCGCTATATAAATTCAATTATTACTATTATTATTATTTTCAGCTATATAGCTTAACTCATCAACTACTGGACATTTAGATTGTCCTTACGTACAGTAGTTAACTACTAGCATGTTCTATCTCCTACATGTAAACGTCCTTACCTTCTTTGTCGTCAGAGAAACTGAGAACAGTGTTGCTCTTTTGTTTCTCGCCCTCCTTCTCTGTTTTCTCCTCCGTCCCCTCGGTGCCTTCTTCTCCATCACTGCTGTCCGACTTCGGAGGCGTCGCTTCCCGCTTCGAGCTACAGGAGATACCGCGGCCATGAGCCACTTTGGACGGCTTGTTTATGACAGCCGGCGCCTCCACCTTTTCTTCTCCATGTCCACTTTTTTTTCTCTCGTCTTCGTCGTCACTGGAGTCTTCTTTTCGCTGCCTAAAGTTCCTCCTAGGCTTTTTATTAAACATTTCAATGCACCACTTCACCGTCGCTTAAACGTAAATATAGAAGCAAACCATGACGCCCGTAAATCACAACGCGGTACGTCGTCAATTGATTGTAAGTGTCGTAAAAAGTAACGCGAATCTGACGCGCAAAGCACTCTGGGGTATGTAGTGAGCATATAGGGGTCTATAAATGGTTGCAGAAATAACCTTTTCATTATAAATATGAATGGATATTCATATACATATATATATATATATATAAATCCAATTATTTATACAGTTTCGTTTTTAATTAAAAGAACGCTGTCGTATCTCTGATTGATGAAACAAGAATTCTTAGGAAACAATTATATGCGGTCTTTGGTGAAGAAGAATTTGTCCTCTCACTATAATATGAGGTCAGAGGGATCAAGAGAGTTGTTAAAAGACAAATAAACGTGAAACATGATCCAAGTAGTCTTTGTCCACTGCACCTCCTATTGTAGTAATATTGTCTAAACGGCCCTTTAACTGGATCATTACGGATTACATACGTCTGCATGTACACAATTATTTTTTTATGTGGGGGGAACTATCTGTAGAATTATTGAAATGAAAAATTTGAACGCTCACTTGGCGAAACTGAATCACACAGCACTGCAATTCATATTGTAGCTACAATATTCTTTATAGTACAAATTGAAGTTTAATTAATCACACGGGACGATTATACGACACAGCAGCTTACTATACATCCTCCC
>OMNV01000335.1:17856-66721 GCA_900303265.1 Brotula barbata | reverse complement strand
TTTCTGTCCAGTGTGTCTGTGTTTCAGTCCAGTGTGTCTGTGTTTCAGTCCAGTGTGTCTGTGTTTCACTGCCGTCTGTCTGTGTTTCAGTCCAGTGTGTCTGTGTTTCAGTCCAGTGTGTCTGTGTTTCAGTCCAGTGTGTCTGTGTTTCTGTCCAGTGTGTTTGTTTCTGTCCAGTGTGTCTGTGTTTCTGTCCAGTGTGTCTGTGTTTCTGTCCAGTGTGTCTGTGTTTCACTGCCGTCTGTCTGTGTTTCAGTCCAGTGTGTCTGTGTTTCTGTCCAGTGTGTCTGTGTTTCAGTCCAGTGTGTCTGTGTTTCAGTCCAGTGTGTCTGTACAGTGTGTTTGTTTCAGTCCAGTGTGTCTGTGTTTCAATCCAGTGTGTCTGTGTTTCAGTCCAGTGTGTCTGTACAGTGTGTTTGTTTCAGTCCAGTGTGTCTGTGTTTCAGTCCAGTGTGTCTGTGTTTCAGTCCAGTGTGTCTGTACAGTGTGTTTGTTTCAGTCCAGTGTGTCTGTGTTTCAGTCCAGTGTGTCTGTGTTTCAGTCCAGTGTGTCTGTACAGTGTGTTTGTTTCAGTCCAGTGTGTCTGTGTTTCAGTCCTGCATTTCTGTATCACTCCAGTGTTTTGTGTCTGTTTCAGTCCAGTGCTGCTTCACACACTGTAGCGTTGTAACACTGGACTGGACCGTAGCGAGTGTTGAATCACTGTCCTTTGTGCAGTGGCTTACATTGATGCCTCTAAAAGAGGCGCCTTAATTAATTTCAGCTCTGGAGAGACCCACATTTTTGGAAGAGCAATGACCTTCAAAAGTATGCAGTGTCCTCCTTTCCCTCGTGTCTTTCTGTCGAGCAGTAAGAACAGATACTTCTGCAGAAGCCGCGCTGCCGCTCACTCAAGGTGCTCATATCGAAATGATGAGTCATACGTCTGTGGCACACAAACTAAATGCAAAGCAGCCCGGCTAACAGTAGAGCACAATCCATACGTGGTCACTTAGTGCTCTTTGCAACCTGGAAAATCCATTTCCTAGCCGCTGAAACACCTTCAGCTGACCTTATCAAGAAAGTAATAATAGCATCTGTACAACCGCCCACAGCATTCTGCCGAGAATCAAACCGTATTTTAAATAAAGAGAGAGATTAGACCAATAATGTCTAAATGAAACACTAATAGCTTTATCAATGACAGCCAGTTCAGTGACAGCGTTCTATTCAACAGCACAGAATCACCACGAAGCTCCAATGATTATCATGTTACAAACGTGCTATTTTATTTTTTCTGTAATGCAAGTTTGATATTCCAAGGATTAAAAGGCTAAACGCTTCACTAAGTAACTAGAGGAACTAGGTCAGGATGAGCGATGACATACTGTACATACGCTACAGATGTGTGTACAGATGTTGCTGGAATCAGGAGTGCGGATGAGGTTTTTTTTGTTTTGTTCTGTCTCTAAAATGAGTAGATCTTTGTGTGAATTAACCTGAATGTGTAGATTAATCTTTACACAGGCCAAATTACCAATATAATTTAACAAAGAAACATCACACACGTGGTTGTCTGTGTGTGCGTCTCAACCCATACTGCCTTTATTTCGCGAAGCTTATCGAAGCGCCGGTTGCGAGTTTGTCTACCTGTCGCAGGTAGAATCAGGGTGTGGTTTTCTACCTCTCTTTACACAGCGGCTCCAGACGCTGGCAGACATTTTGTCCTCTCCCGCATGCTGCTCCAGTTTCCTTCTCAGCCCAAAAATCGCAGGACCAAAAACGAACCAGCAAACGAATGGCTCGAATGTGTGAACGAGTGTGTGTCTGTGTGTGATCAGCCTGTTAACGATCAGAGAGGCAGGGGTCGTGTGGAGCGCTGCATGCACAGAAACACAAATATGCGGAGAACTGTGTGCGTGTGTGTGCCGTCAGCTGCTGCCCAGGCCCTTTTGGAAGTGTGTGGAAGTATAAACAGAGAGATCAAGACACAGCAGGAAATGCATTTGATTAATTATTTAAGTAAATTTGCTTGTCGTTTGAATAGGCCCAGGGTCCATTCAAAGGCCTGTGGAGGAAAGGAAACGCCAAAACGCTCCAAAACGCTCCAACTGGCAAACAAATGTCAGTGACCCAGTTCACACATAAACTTCCTAAAATATTTTTTTTTAAATTGCGTAAACTATTTCTCCGAGGCTGCGTGTGGTGCGGGCGCATGAGACGTGACTGTCTCGAACGGTTCTCTTCAATCATGCTGCAGCAGGAGGGAGCTCAGAGACCTGTTTTTCTCCTGTCAGGACATAATGAGAATATTTCCCCTATCTGACCAAAAATGATATTTTAAAACGTTTCCTTTGAAAATATTATCTCGAGTCAAAGCAGAAACCCAGTAAGAGGCTGCCACAGGTCTTCTGCCGACGTTTTGTCATTGCAAATGCCAGCGCTTGTTTTGGCGAGGGTGAGAATAATGTGGCGGTTGGATGTTTGTCCCGTGAGACAGCACCGAGGTCTGTGTGTGGGTGCAGAGATCGACGCACTTACAGAAGTGAACAGGCTGCTGTTTGTAGCTCGTGAACCTGTGTATTAACACTGCAGCGTATGTTAAGGATGTCATTCGTTGAATAGTTCTGCTGCACCAGTTGCTAGGATATTTGAAGGTCCCGTACAAGCTGCTACATGCTGAAATATCGTCATTAAAAGACGTGCGGTCTGAAGCTAGAAGCAAATTCACCTTGTACGGTCTCATATATTTTGAGAATCGCATTTAAAGCAGCACTTTGTCAGTTTGGAGCTCCCTGGCAGTGTGTTTGGTGTATTTTGCCTGTAGTTCTGATCAGCGTAACAGGGAGCAGTTTATGTCAGGTACCCAACTGGAAGTCCCGCCCACCTGCTACGATTTTGGCCTCTATGAGTATGAGGACGCGTTCAGAGCTGAATTTAACCACGTTCTGAATCATGGTGGGCCCAAACTGGTGCCGTGTTATAAACAGCAGACACGTGTCGCCTCGAACCGCCTGTTCAGACAAGATCTCTCCCATTTGACACAAATGGTCTCCTAAATCTTCAATTTCTAGGATGTGGAAATTCTGATTTCACACACACCAGGAAATAAGCATCGACTCATCATCACACACCGTCTGTCAGTGCAAAGTTCAGCCACACCACAGACAGCCATCTCTTTCTTTGCGGCGCTCCGTTGGATGCCCGATCTGGGTGAGTGACGGGCGAGCCCACCTGTAGAGAGTCACGTGTGCGTTGGAATGCTCAGCAGTACAATCACAATCTCCAGACGTCCTAATGCCTGTCTGACTTTCAACACCACCGTGGACATGCAGCTGTAGTTTGTATCTGTATCGTAGCCAAACCGCCTCTACATCACACACGAACCGTTTATTCAAGGACTACAGGGAGAAGAGGAGAGAATAGGTGCTTATCAAAGCAGCTGAAACGGACCGTTTATCAAAGTGGATCCAGACAATCGAAGCGTCGGAGATTAAGGAAACATTTTGCTCTCGCTCTCGCTCTCTCTGGTTCCTTTTATTTTGTGAATTCTCACATTAAACTCAGTATTGTTGTGTTATGACATCACTGGCAGAGTTAGTTCAGAGCAGGACACATTGTCGCTCCAAGATCCAGCTGGTAGGTTACATAATCTTGCCTCCAGGCTTTGAGCTGAGCGGCTCACTTTCCCAGCGTATCTGTAGATGCACCACACTTATCTACAAACGCAGCACACACTCAGAGCTTCAGGGCTCAGCTTACTTTTTGACTTTTTGGTGTTGCGCCCGTCACAATCACGTGTGTGGAAACAGTCAGCCAGCCCACAGCCTCCTCGACGCAACGTGTAGTTTTCACGTAGGCGTTTTTTTCTAATTTTATTCCACGTTACATACGCTCCTCTGCAGCAAACATTGTGCACTTGATTGTAAGTGGAACATCTCGGTGCAAATGTGTCCAGCAGCTGCGCGTGATGCCAGCACTCCCACTCCGTACGTCTGCAGTGTAGAGGTCCCCGAACGATCACACAATGAGGGGGCACGAACACCACATGCTCATAATTGTCAGCTGTCAGATATCAGATGGGGAGCTGAGTCTTGGTGTCGTGGAGGTCACGGGTCACGTCGCAGGCTTTGAGTCCAGTCGGTCTGTAACACCGCAGATCAACACCAGAGGCGCTAACAAAGTAGCTTTCACAGAGCAACTGATAGATATTAAACAGCTCTGTTATTCTAATTTTATTACTACTTCATTTTCTTTTTACTACTTTTCAACTTCCAGAGGTGCCAAAGACTCTGCGAGTTGGGCAAGATGGACAATATTTAGTGATTCCAGTCATTTTATAGACTTAAAGTTTGAAGTCGCCCATGAAGATACGTCCCTCAAATGTAATGTAAACAAAGAAGAAGAGGTGTCATCCTCCTACAACAGCTGTCTGTCTGACTGCAGATTATCTCCACTCCATCAAGTTCAGTTCAGGGTTCATCTGATTAGTACACATCTGCCAGTGAGCAACGATTGAGTCGGTTTGATTCCGAGCTTATGGCTCACGATCCAACATCACGAAGACCCTGTGAGGTCTTGATGTTTTCTTTACATCCTCAGAGCGGGAACCGTTAATAAATCTAAGGCCTCTGCTGATACTGAGGTTTCTGAAATAGTTGATGATGTGCTGCACTTCTGCAAATTTACAAAACAGGTAACGGTGAAACGAAGCGTTAACTTTTGTCTTCGTAGCCTGCCAGTATCAGCTGTTGCTGTCATCCGTGACTGTTGATTCCCAGCACCAGCAGCATACAAAATGAAGGCACCCTGTTTACAGATCTGCTGCTTTAAATCCTCAGCACAGAGACAGGAGGATGTCGTCTGTTGAAAGTCAGGGCTTCTGTGTGTTTGTGTGTGTGTGTGCGTGCCTGCTTTTCTGACAGAAACTCCATTACACCCGAACTTAGAGCAGTATGACATAACGAAGTAGGGCGCTTCGGGCCACACTTACAAAGCATTCGCAGCCATTTTAGTCGCAGGTGAGCGAAATGGCACTTTGCCGTATTAACCGTGGGCCGCACTGCAGGATTTACACCTGCCAAATGACAAAGACGTCACCGCTCTAAAGGAGGGAGGAGGAAACAGAGATTATTTGAAATACACGATAGGAAGCCCCTTTTTTAGTGCCTAGGACAAACGGGGGTAAACTTTGTGGTGAAGCCAGAAGAAACAACGTAGATGGTAACATAAAACACACGTCTATCCTTACTCTCTGCTCACACACTTGTTAATTAGTTTGCAGGTATTTCACAGGTCATTGAAACCATTTGTTCTAAGGTTTATTGATTTTTATGATCGATTGAAGCAGCAGTTCTTGTCAGATTTTGAGTTTCAACGACCTCCAAATGACCTTCCAGATGTAGGCTTCTGCTGCTCATGGAAGTGACTCAGAATCTGCTGTGTGTGATGACATTTAACTGCGCTGCTGCCATTTTGCGGGGGGGGGAGGGGCTTCATTTTTACAGTTTCGTTTTCACGGTGAGCTTTATAAGGACAGGAATTTTGCTTTTAATTGTCTATTAAAACAGCTACACAGCTAACAGCAGGAAGTATGTGCTGATTGATAAGTACTGAGCTTCTCCACAGTACAGAGCGGTGGTGGATTGTGTGTTGTTGCTGCACTGCAGGGCGAAACATCCTGATTTTGAAGAGCCATCGTCCTCTTATATAATGCATATTTTACCTCAGATACTCCACGCGGGGAGCAGATCGGGTATGATTCACTGGCAGTGGAAAAACAGCAAAAGATGTCTTTTCTCCCGTTACTATTTGTGTTCATAGTCACGACCCCGTGACACTGGGGAAACTCAGCAAATGAGCCTGTACGAATAGACATCAGCATAGAAATAGAATGAATAGAGAGACCATCAGTGGGTCCATCTCCACATTAGGTTTTATAGGATGAAGCAAATACAAAACAGAGACCTGACATCATTAAAATAAACAGAAAACGAACCAAGGAAGTCAACAAAGGGACACAATTATCAGTGACAATTAAGTGAGAAAATGAGTGGATTTGCAGTCATAATAAATAAATACATACAAATGATCAAGGATGAAATAATGATTGTTATAGTACCAAATGAAATGTATCAGACATGTTTGTGATAAAGGTTACATAAATGATGGGCCCTTCCAGGTTTTCCAAAGGAGATCATCCAGATGGAAAAGCTTCAGTATTTAGAGAAAGCAAGTGGGCGCTCGTTCCCTTTAGTGATTGCTTTGGCAGTAGGGTGACTAACACCATTGACTGTCAGTCACTGGCGTCTGTGTTGCTATGGAAACAACCTTGTTGCTCAAATCCATGGCTAATTCTGTAGAAAAGCTCTCTCTGTAGTCAGAGCTTTTAGAAAGCAGTGGTATAAAACATGGCTGCGTGCATGAGTCATCTACTAACGGATTTTCAAACCTCTGCCGCATTTCAGGAGAGAAACTCAGCCACAGCACAGCAAATACAGCAAATGAACCCAGTGTGACACGAAAAACCACATTATATCAAGATTATTTGGCACATTGTCTCCGTGGATGCAGACTAGAGCTGTTAAATATTAGTTGACAAAGTGGATCATTAACATGCACATCCCGATCCTCACCTGATGCAGGAAGAACTTTTATTCATTATATGTTCATTATCATAAAATCATGGCTTTTGTGCCTGTTACACATTTATTCATTTGGCTTGAGGCTTTTATCCAAACTGATTTTTCATCTTTGTATGACCAATGCTAGAAAACAGATAGTAAGCTCATCATCCAATGGGGGGTCCTCTGGGATTTACAGGATGCTGGACTCCCCTGTTGTCTGTTATATGGATAAGGAGATCTGTCAAAGTCAAGAAATGTTCCAGCCACTCTGCATAATGTCACGACTCAGAGCTGTGGGACTAACCGTATGAAAGTATGTTTTATTACTTTCAGGTAATATACACAAATATATCTCTGTCTCTTTGTTATGAATTTAAACAGTCTAGTCTTGCCCAGACCATGATCAAAGATGGGTACCTGTTTTTCCTGCAGGCCAAAGGGGCCTAATTGTGTTTGGCAGAATGGCTGACAATAAATCTGAATTAACCTCAGGCCTACGTCATAAGGATTTAAATGAAGATCCAGCTCATTTGTGTGCAGCTAGATTACGAAAAATATCACATTTAACTCCATAAATGAATATTTCCATTCTCTTGTGAATGACGCTGAGTGTATTGAAAAAAAGGAAGTTTGTTCATTTGTTCAAACAAAGCCTGTATATGTTCAAAAATGACTAAATGAACCATATGACCCTTCAATATACACATATCGTGTGAAGCTTTTCATTAGGCAGTAGAAATTTAACAAGTTCTATATTCAAAGACAGTCATTTATTCAAGCCAGCAGCACTGCACAAACACTATATCAGCATAACGCTCTGCATAACCTGTTCACCGGCCGCTCAGTGCCACCCAGTCAAAGCACCAGGAGCAAGTTGAGTGTACACGTAGCACAACGGAGGAAAGAGAGAGTCTATCTGAAATCCTCTGGAGCCTAAATGAGTTAACAATCACTGTGGTAAAAAGGATATTTTGTCCACTTATGCCGAAAAAGAAAAATAGAAGGTTCTGATGGAGACGGACTTTTAATACAGTATATCATCAAACCACCACAACAGATACCTACACTTACAGGAACACCATAAGGGAAAATCTGGTCAAATCGTGAAAACATGGACCAAAATGAGTTTACAAAAAGAAACATTTATTAAAAAACCACTCACACTCTCGTTTCCATGGTATGGCCCTGACCTGGCCCTCCATGAGTCCATCCAAAGACTCCATGGACTCACTGAGTTTGTTACAGCGCCTTGGGGAAATGGATGTTTAAATATTGGAAAGAAGTAACGCACAAAGTCATGTACAAAACATGAAGTTAGAATGGTTGATCTGATCCACTGATCCTGATCACTCATGTCTGCTCTGCAGTTGCTGGTACGTTCACAATGAATCTTAATACGAGAAATATCATAAATATCTAACGTCGATACTATGAAGGGCCAAAAATGAAGATATTAGTAGGTTGAATGGTTTCAGGACTGTATTTTACAGCAGTGATGATGATTTGCCTGGGCAAATGGGTGTATTTCTTTATTTAAATGCAGTGACGTTGTGTGTGTGTGTGTGTGTGTGTGTGTGTGTGTGTGTGTGTGTGTGTGTGCCTGGGAGGAAAGCTAAGCTGCACAGCATTAGAAATGGCTGCCGTGCTGCCACAGCATAATAGCTCAAAAGGAACTGAGAAACTCAAGGTCAGATTTTCTCAATCCAGGTAGTTCTGTAACATCAGAGAGAGATTAATTTTGATGTCACATATTGTCACGGAACATCAGACCGATTGATGCCTGGGTCGGATTATTGCGCGATGATTGATTGATTCACGCGATCGTGTCTTAGTTTTATCCGCCCATTGCATGTAATTTAATTCGCACTGTGTTGTCACAGATAAAAGCTTAGAGGCAGAAGAGAAACACAATTTTGCTTGACACGAGACGTTTAAGCCATCATAGTAATGTAAAAAGAATTACCAATAAAAAACTCACTGCACAGACTTCTTCTGTGAGATAAAGGAGACGAAAGTGAGGCCACAAGATGAACTGAAAAGATACATTATCTGTAAAACATCCCAAGAAAGGAGCCATTCAAGCGGGTTCTGATTGTGGCGTGACCTTCCAAGGTACAGCTTGAACTTTTCCAAGGACCCGTGTGACCGGATCGTTAATGTGGTATAGCTGTTGGTACACACACACAATAACACACAGACGGTCTGGAGGCACGACATACTTTATTACCAAAATAAACATAAACGGTGTTGGAGCTCATCATATAATGTAGGCCACGCGTCTACTGCTTCCTCCACCTTATCAGGCTCCCTCTCTGCTTTGGTGTGTGTGTGTGTGTCTGCATGTCAGGGCCCTGATCTCACTGCAGCACAGGACAAATAGGTTAGATCTCGAGTTATTTAGTTTGATCTTCATCTTGACGGATTAGGTGCAACTGTCACAATTACACCATTAGCCACCAGTCAACACAGCCGCAGACCACGCACCGCATCGCATCCCGGTCTAACGACCAGCACAGTGTGTGGTGGTCTCAGAGGATTTGGTTTTAAGCCTGTAGCTGTAATGACAGAAGACATCAAAGTCAATGTTTTATCAGGTCAGAGTGTCATCGTCTGGGCTGACAAACAGTGGACAAACCCTGACTGAAGAGTTCTTGAATGTCTGAGATCCATTTACATTCTGGACCACGATGACCTGGACCAACATACCAGCCATCAACCACTGAATCAGCCACTACCGATGTGTGTTTCATCTGATATGGTTGAAATAAAGAACTAAAGTTTAGTAATGGCAACAAACACAAGTGGAGCAGAATCTTATTTAGCGTTGACACAAGTTTCCCCATTTACATACGGTCACACGAGCAAATTATTCTAATCTATGAAGGAGGAAACGCCAGCAGCTGGAGCCGACCAATCACGGCTCTCCACATGGTTCCTCGGTGACACGTCGCCTTGGCGCGTCGTCACGTTTGCAGTTTACGGAAGACCAACCTTAAGGGAAATCTCAGGCTTGGGGGCGGCGGTTTAATTTTAAATTTGAAGTCCTGCAGGATCTTTCTATATTTGACAGGGGGAACCTCAGTGTCATGGACGAGATGGAGAGATGCTGCTGACTGACAGTATGGCACAGAAAATCATCCCAAAATTTTTTTGAGTTCATTACCTGGACATGTAGTGTGTATTCATAAAGACACATCCCCAGTTATTAACTCTCTGACTGACATTTTGTGGTGTTACTATTGTATTTCGTCATTTACATGTATGGTAACAACGTTGCTAAAAAAGAAAAAAGAAGAAGAAGAGTCCCGTCAGTCTGATGGTAAATCTCATCTTATCTGTGTGGCTTTAAATTGTACATTCCTCACATATATGAGTGATCAATCAGTTTGATCCATAAGCAGCCCTGTGTTTCTATAGAACATATTGATCTGATTCTCCTGCCTCTGGGCCTCTGGGGTGCCTTTGTGCTAATTATGCTAAGGTCGGCTTTATGAATGAACGATTTATGAATCACGGTGCTCGTTCAGCGTGGCTCAGCATCCCCAGCTCGTTCTGTAGGAACTACCCCGTACCCTCGTGTAGATTCTAGGTTTAATTGTAATTTGTTTGTCTTCCCTGTGTGTTCATTAAACCCTGGCTGGGGTTTAGATTTACACTTTATTCCTAAAATGAATTTTAAAAACTTCTACGCAAAACAATAGAAATATTATACTATGTTATATTATGTAATTGGTTCAGTATTTTCTCTGGCATCGAATAACAAATCTGTTCCTATCTGGGATATGTCCAGGGAAACACACACCCACTCACACAATGCCCGTCTGTCTCTGTCTTTCTGGTGAAGTGTCCAATGTAAATGAGTCATGTGACTCAGTCCACCAGGCTGAGCTCTGTATGGGGCTGAATGACAAAGAGACGTCATCGGAACACAATATAATGATGTCACAGTCATCTGTACGTGACGGCATCGGCGGAATCTCAGTGAAAGTGGTGAGAGCCTGAGCTCCCCCGTGCAGGCGTGCGGCGGTGATGCTGTGGACTCAGATTAAGCTCTTTATTTAATCCCCCTCAGATCCACATGACCTCACTGTGATGCAGAAACCGCAGGGAGCTTTCATTGGCGCACGCCGCGTTTTCCTGTCCTCCTCGCAGCCAATCAGAGCTCCTCGGCGTGCACCCACCCCTGTCGGCCAGCCAAAGAGAGAGGAGAGGAGAGAGGAACACTTAGAGTGTTTCTATGAATGGAAGCAGGGAGGACATGTGAACCCCCGGTGCACTCTCCTCTCTTAGATTCTTCATTATTCATTATGTCTTTAGAGCAGAAAGCTCAGAGGAAAAGAGATTCAACGGCATCCAAGTGCAGCTTAGGAGTCAAAAACACAAGTCTGGTTCCTCCTGCTGCTACAGTTTGGTATGCAGATCAAAGGATAACTAACTTTGGGAGAATACACACACTCGCATGGAGTCATTCCTGCACGTGGACGTCCTCCTGGTTTGATTTTTGTCTGACCACTGACTTTCCTGCACTACTTAATTATGCAATTTCCTTTGAAATGACATTGGCATAATGAAATCTAACACGCTGACCTCCTCCCCTCTCTCTCTCCCTCTCCCTCTCTCTTTCTCTCTCTCTCTCTCTCTCTCTCTCTGCAGTAACTGTCCGTGCTCGCTGGCTGCGGCTCTGGCCAGAGCCACAGCAGACAACATCACACAAAGCGACCTGTCGGTGCATTACCTGCACAAAGCTGCAGAGGACGGGGCTGACCCACTAACACGTGAGACACACACACACACAAACACACACACACACATTCCTTATCACAAAACCCGGTGTACACACCCAGTATACACACAAATTGTGCATACGCAGAATACATACGCAGCAGACACACTGTACTCTCACAACATGGTGAACACACGCAAAAAAAGCTGACACAGCACACACACAACGAAATGTACACACAGTACACACACGC
Source organism: Brotula barbata (assembly GCA_900303265.1). Lineage (NCBI taxonomy): Eukaryota > Metazoa > Chordata > Actinopteri > Ophidiiformes > Ophidiidae > Brotula > Brotula barbata. The sequence continues at coordinate 55,140 of OMNV01000335.1, read as the reverse complement.
ACAAAAGAAAAAGTACAGAATACAGAGGAGCACAGTTCTCAACTTGATTTACAAGCTCGAATCTGTCCAATAGTGTACACACACAACATGCACACAGATTATTCACACACAGTCGAATACACACACACAGTATTAAAGCCGTACGTATAAATGCATTCTCAGCAGTGGGCTTAATGGATGTGTTTAAAATGTGGTGCAGACATGATTCTGTGTAATGTGTGACCTCAAACTCCACATGTACTTCCTTCCCTCCTCCCCTTGGTCACTCAATGAGAAGTGAGGTGTGCAGTGTGTGTTTGAAGCGATGTAGATGAGTACAGCTCAGTAATCAGCATCAGCCCTTCCATCCTGTCTTCTTCCATTCTTGTAAGGAAAAGGTCATAAAAGCAAACGTGTGTGTGATTTTAGGGTGTGTGATGCTGTGTGATGTACGTGGTGGAAGGAGTTGATCTCACCCCGTCAAGACACACACCACACAACAATGTATACGCACATACGTAAACTATACATGCACAACATACACATGATACACTTACACACACAGACACACACTCGCGCGCTCACACTGGCGTCCCACTTCCTCGTTGCGCGGTTCAGTTGTCAAACCGTATTTGACCACTAGAGGGCTTTCAATTCCAATATTTTGGGAGTAAATTGTTTGAGTGAGGCTGTCATGGTGTGTGTGTGTTCTTGACACAAATAACCATGAAAAATGGTCACATCTGTCACGTTCACTCTTAATATGCGGTGAAGTTTGTTCTGGTTCTGATTGATTACTCGTGGATGAAACATATTGATGATGTGGCTGTGGATTGCCACCAGTTGAATGCTGCAGCAGCACCCTCTATGGATCCTCCACGGACAGGTGTTATGGGAAATCCTCCATCTAAGATACTTAAAATCTCCACATGAAGAACGAGTTTATAATTACTTGTGCAATTAGAAGAGGAAGCGAGAGAAAGAGAAGAAATAGGACGCAGCTCCGACCTCTCTCTCTCTCTCTCTCTCTCTGTCTCTCTGTCTCTCAGGTAGAGGCAGGCAGAGAGACAGACAGACTGTCATTAGTAGGTCCAACCCACAGTGTCTGATTACCACTTACTATTCAAAGTATTAAGTCCTCAACTTACAACTACAGTCCATCTGATCATGAGACAGCTTTCATTAGTTTGACCGGACAGATGATGGAAGTGTTATGTGTGTGTGTGCGTTTGCTTTGGTCCGTGTGTGTGTTTCAGAGGTGGATTCGGTGAAGCTGGCCCGCCTGGTGTTCAACAGACTGTTCGAGATGTGCTGCCTCTGGCTGACGGAGATGCCCTTCCGCCGCCGTCCGCAGCCGTACTACGAAACGTCCATCCACGCCATCAAGAACATGAGGCGCAAGATGGAGGACAAACATGTCATCATCCCTGATTTCAACACTCTCTTCAACATTCAGGTAGGTGACCTCCCCGCTGAACCGTGGTCAGAGGTCAACTCTTAAGATGTTTTTTGGTTAAGTGATGACATTTAAAATAAATGCTGTTTGAAAATCAACAGAAGGCTTTGAAACGGTGATGGTGTCACGTCCATGGGATGGACGAGGATATAAAGACGTGTAGCATGGACAATGTGATGGAACATTTATTTCTAAACTTCAAAGAGAACAGATAGATTTTTCCTATACAAAAGAAGAACTTTAACTTTAATGCTTTAACTGTGACTGATTGCTGTGTTGTATTAAATCAGTTTAGAATTGAATTGCATTTTTGTCTCAGCACATTTTTTAAACTTTCATCATGCATGAAGCCATTTTTTTTAATGTCATGTCTACAACTCCATCCATTTTTCGAGTCTTATCTGAGTTTGGCTCACGGAGGCAGCACTCCAACCAAAGTAGCCCAGATTTCCACCTCCCTGCTCCTCCTGCTCCTCCTGCTCCTCCTGCTCTTCCTCCGGTGTATTCTGGGTCGGCCCCGTGGTTTGCTCCCAGTTGGATTGAAATCATCCCAAATCAAAGCTGACAGAGTCACAGTGAATTTGATTTGATATGCTGAAACATCTGGATTGTGCCCGTGTGTGTGTATTTCTGTCCAAAATGCTTCCTGAAACGTGGCTACAATGTGATGCATTCACCCGTGCAGCGGTCAGCAGGGACACGGGTTTCAGTCCTGACTGCTGCCTGATGTTGTCCCTCAGGATCAGGAGGAGCAGGCTTTCTTTGCCGTGTTCGATGGGCATGGAGGCGTGGATGCTGCCATCTACGCCGCTAATCACCTGCACGTCAACTTAGTGCGCCAGGAAAGTTTCGGCGCAGATCCTACAGAGGCCCTGTGCCGAGCCTTCAAACTCACCGACGAGCGCTTTGTGAAGAAAGCGTCCAGAGAGGTACGCACAGCCGTGGGGGAGCAAAAAACATGTTTTAGTAAAACCAACTTTCTGCTTAACTCTCACATTGGTGCTGTTGTGTTGCTGTGGGTTAAACACTTGAGCGTGTGTGTGTGTGTGTGTTTGTCAGAAACTGCGGTGTGGCACAACAGGTGTGGTGACGTTCCTGCGGGGTCGGACGCTTCACGTGGCCTGGCTGGGAGACTCACAGGCCATCCTGGTCAGGAGAGGTCTGGTGGTGGAGCTGATGAAACCACACAAACCAGACAGAGAGGTAACACACACACACGCATGCACGCACAGATGTAGAGTTTTGTTGTGATGTTTTTCATTGGTCATGTGTGGGACCATCCGTGTAGAAACGGCTGATAAAGACTTCCTGCTATAACCTGAAGCACCAAGAAACATTTTAGTCAGTCACCTCTTGCTGTGGCTTTAGTTTAGTTAGTTTTTAGTTAAACTTCAACACCAACGGGAAATAAAACTTGTGATGTCATAGGTCTGTTTTCCACACGGCATCCTCTGCAGCCACCAAAGCCTCTTTGACACAAACACATAAACCAGTTTTTGTTTTCAATGGTAAAAAAATAGTTTTTTTTTACTGTGCATGCTTCACTTTGCATCTAATTCAAAATAAACTGGGAAAAAACCCAAAGAGAACACAATTAACAGAAACGTTTGTTTAGGTCACCTGTAATGTAAAACAAAAAATGACTTTCAAATGTCTTAAATATTATGCTTTTCATTCCTTAATTTCACACCTCTCTTCAGTTTTAATTATTATTATTATCCATTATTATAATGAAATATCAGCTAAACTGTACAGGAATAACACATACACATGTCCGTGTATCCATGTGTGTTTTACGTTCAACATTGAAAATGCCACAGCAGTAAATAATCTATAGTCCTGGACGACAGTGAGTCATCTGCTGCAGGAGTTTGTCATCGTGATCTTCTCTCCTCTTTCTATCGCTGCGCTGCCGTGCGGAAGGATGAGAAGAAGAGGATCGAGGCTCTCGGAGGCTGTGTGATCTGGTTCGGCACATGGAGGGTTAACGGCAGTCTGTCTGTATCCAGAGCCATCGGTAAACTTCACGGCACACACCAGACGCTCATACAAAACATCTGCGTATCCCTGAATGTTTCTGGACATACTGACGCACATCGTATATGATAGCATCGCACGGCCATTGTTGGAGCTATGAAAGGCACGGGTGTCACCATGGCGACAGTTGGCTGCAGTTAAAAAGCTCTCAGCTCAAGAACCTTCAGTCACTTGACGTTCAGTACCTTTAATTACACCGTTGTCATGGAGAATACATCATTTTCTTGCGGCGTGTTTGTCGTCAGCCTCTTTCCCCTGAAAATATGGAAACGGCCGCACTTACACGGAGGCCCTTTTAACCTCGTGTCTCATTATTACGCACCCGAGTGGGCTAATATAGAAAATAATGAGCCTAGACTCTGCTGCTTGGGTTTCACTGGACTTCATTGTTTGTCCACAACGCTGTTGTTGTGTACAACGATCACTTAGACCCTGATGTAAACCTCCACTGCTACATCAAGGTCTAATAAGGCTGTGTTGTTTGCTGTATTTCCATAACTGCATGCTTCATTACAACGGAGCTCTTATGATGTGATAAATCTTTCAGCTAATGTATATATACGTTTTATAGGTAGGCACATTTACAATCATTCAACTCTAACAAAGTAGCAAAGACACAGTACCAGCACCTCTACGTTTCGTTATTTAGACTAGCAGGAGTTTTGATTGCATCCTGGGACCTTTTATAATCAGCGCGTACTGAACATGGATTATGATTCATGATGTGCTGCGATGAGGAAGGGGAATAAGATTTGGGCCAGTTTCTCAACAGCACGCTTTTCTGGTCGGCGCCCATTTGTCCCTCGTAGTTAGTTTACTAAGAGGAAACAAATTGAAATATAAGGATGTAGCTTTGCTGCAGAAGATGAACAGATGCAGTGAATACTTCAAAAATACAGAAAAAGATGGAAGAGTAAAACGCTGGTGTCATCAATTTTCAGAGTACCATCAAAATACTTACATTTCATTGATTAATGTGATGTGGAAGGGCAAATACAACGTTTGTGTGTTTTTTGAAACAGAGCTCCTCAATGCAGGACTTTCAAAAAGTTAGAATCTGATTTGAAATGTGCTGGTAACGATGAGTTTTTCTTTGTGTCACCAGGCGACTCAGAGCACAAACCCTACATCTGTGGTGATGCAGACCATAGTATCTTTCCACTGGATGGGTCAGAAGACTACCTGATTTTGGCCTGTGATGGCTTTTGGGACACAGTGAGTCCAGATGAGGCGGTGCGGGTGGTCAGCGACCACCTGCAGGAGAATTCAGGTGATACCACCATGGTGGCCCACAAGCTGGTGGCCTCGGCTCGAGATGCGGGCTCTAGTGATAATATCACAGTCATAGTGGTCTTCCTGCGGGACCCACGTTTTTCGCTTGAGGAGGAAGAGGAGGAGGGTGTGGTGCAAGGAGGGATGGAAGAAGAGGATGCGGTGGAGGTGGACGAGGATGAACAGGAAGAGGAGGAGGAGGAGGAGGAAGGAGTCAGGGTAGAACGGGGTGGCGGTGAGGGAGGCAGCACCGCGGACATCGGGGGGAAAAGTCGCGGCGGCTGGCCCCTGCAGCAGTGCTCAGCCCCGGCAGATCTCGCCTACGAAGACCGAACGGACTCGTTCACGGACAGAACTAGCCTCAGCCTGCTGGGGCCTTCGCTGGGGGGCCGGATCTCCCTGACCAAGGGGTCTGGCCTCTTCACAGCCTACCATCATTACCGAGAAAAAGGCCCGCTGAGGTCCAGGTCCTATATCTCTACATTTGAGGAGCCTGGCCTGTCCAGGTTTAGGGACCCGCTGTGGCCCCAGGCAGCCGCGCTGCTCGGCCAGGTGGTGAGGCGAAGCCGTAGGTTTTGTTCTGGCCGTCGCCCGTGGAGCCGGAGGAGGCCAGGTCGATCCAGGGAGATGCTAGGCCTGCTGCCGTCGGACCACCTGCTGCCCAGCACGCGGATCAACCAGAACCAGAGGTCCGGAATGGCCCTGCCTCGCCTGCCCCAGGACGCCCCCATGTGAAGAGGTGAACCGGGCTCGACAATGTCCCACACTCACTCAGTCCACCTTCTCCCCCTCGGCACGCCCACCCCATCTCTTTTCTTTGATTGTACGTGTGTGTGCTAAGCTGACTGTTTGTAACGTGTGTGCCACACTGTATCCTGCCCCCGTGACCTCCAATCAGCCAAGACAAGACCCGGTTTACACCGCCTCGCTCCTCACTCATCACAGGGTCTCGACAAACCAAAACAGGAAGAAGACGCAGGAAGGAAATGCTTCTGTTGCTCACACGTAGCATTTAGTCAGACCGACGCACATCACGATTGAATCGTTTGTTGCTATGGTAACAGCGACTCCGTTATGAAACTGAGCTAATAGAAACGTAACAAAATCACTTTCTCATTCGCAATCCAAATAGATTTAACGTCCTCAGTATTTAATCTCTACTCCGCTCTCCGCTCAGCCATGTCGAGGCATCTGTGGTGAATTTGAAGTGACTGAAGTGTCCGACAGAATTTGGAGCTCTCCTCATCGAGCTCCAGCGGGTTGCCAGGTGTCATGAAGTGTGATTGTGTGTAGTCAAAGTATGCGCTTTTATTCTGTTTATATCCCGGTTTTTAACACGCAAAGAGAACACAGAACGGCCCCTCCTTCTCCGAAAGTGAAAGTGTGTGCCATTATTCCTGGATATATCATTAATCACACACACACACACACACACACACACACACACATTCATTCCCCCCCTTCCTGTCTCCATGATGGTGGATCTCTGAGTCTTCACCCCTGGCCTATACATATCTGCTGTTTTCACATATCTACCTAATAGATCGAATAATATATTAGATAATCCATTCTGTTCCTCTTCAGTCCTAATTTATAATCAGGAAAATCAAAGACATAATCATGGAGGTCACCACAAATATACTGAAACTGAAATAAAGCAGAAAATTATATTGAAGTAAAGAGGAAATGGAAGTAAAATGGCCACTCGTGCCCCACAGAGCGTTTTATTAACAGGCGACACACAGTCAACAGGCGTTACTGTGTCTGTCCTGGACCTGCTGGGAGTTTGGGACAGACGTGTCCATCGCCGTCTCACCAAATGTCTAAGACACGTGGTCCCCCCTGGATGGACTAATGACTATTATGGTTCAGAATGTAGCTCGTGTTCTGGAACTTTTCAGAGAAAGTTTGCAAAGTGGGACGGCGTAACATGACACGTGTTCTGGGAGGTTCTGGGAGGTCAAGCTGAAAGCGTCTCTGGATTTATGGAGATCACCTGTGCTGGAAGATGAGTGTGGTATCTTCATCTTCTTCAGTCTTCATCTTCTGCACCCGACCTCCAGCCCTCTGCTTCACGCCGAGAGCGACTCCGACACATTCCACCAACACGACATGAAAATGTCATTCATATCCTCACACAGGCATGGATGTGTGTGTATATAATGAGTGCTGCAGCGTGTTTATTTATTCTGTCTGTAAATCGGTGATTTTTTGGCAGGTTTATTGACTTTCCATGAGGTGTAAAGTGTCTCACTGCCAGTAGAATGGAGGCGAGAATGTGATTTTATTGAAGAGCCTCGGTCTATAAAACACACCAGAGGCTGGAAAGTGTCAAATCCGTCTCTTACACGGCTGCAGTGTTGCTTGGATCCATATCATTTTAAGAGGATTTTAATCTGACTTCTAGATGTTTGCATTCCAGACTTGCCTCAGCTGGATTCACTTATTGACTTCCATCAGAGAGGCTAAAGAGTGGATGAAGGCACTGTGTGTGTGCAGAAGTGTGTGTGCGTGTGCTGTTTTGAGTCTTTTAGTGAAATGAAGACGAGCTTAGAAAAGCGACAGGGAGTAATGATCCTGCGAACGTTCAGACGGTTTCACTTTGTAAGGAAACTGTGATTATCTTTGATTTCTTATCCTGAGGTCCAAAATATTATTCATCACATCAGCGGTCGTGTGCTGCCATGGAAACCATGGATTCCTCTGGACTGAAACTTTCCTCCATGTTTCACAGTTTCCAGTCCAGCTTAGTTTTCTTTCTTGATTAAATCACTGATGTAGACAGGGATCCGTGAGTTACGGCACTCAAACGTACTAGAAGCTTCACTAACACCTTTAGAATTTAACAACAGACTAGCTGTATACTGTAAACGTCATGTTAAAGAAGTTGTCACTGTACGAGCAATAAAGACATACGCTTATCATCATTCCTCACAGTGAATCCTCCACGCGGGCCTAAGGCCTCGCTGATCACACCACACATTCTCTCCCACGCTGACGTGTGTGTTCCCTCATCACTAAGGCTCTTCATCAGTCTGCACTGTGTCCACGAACACAGCATCAGTATTTTCTCTGTAAGCAATAATGATGTTACATGAAACGGCTCTCAGAGGGTTTGTCTTCACTAAATTAGTTCTATATAACTAAATGTGTATTTTCAAGACAAAACAGAAAAAGGACGACCTCGGTGCATTTCACATGAAGCCGGAAACGTCAAGGCAGGGCGTTCATAGGTGCACAAAAATGAAAAGGAAGTTTATTTCAACACTCCAATAACAGCTCGTTGTGGTGCTTTCACAAAGTGATGTTTTTGCGATTCACAAACTTGTTCTGTCGTTGAAATAAAATTGTGAAACAATTTGATCCCTTTCATTTTTGTGACAAAGTTCTGACTGAACGTTCGTGACGTTTTGTGATGAAAATAAACATTTTCATTTTTAAGACATTTTGTTTGTTCCAGGGTTTGTTATCTTAAAAGCAAAACATTATCATCACAAATCCTGTTCGATAGCCGAGTCTCTGGTGAAATACAACCAGCAACCGTCATTTTCAGTGAGGTTCTCAGTCTGAGGGGTTTGACGCTCAGGCACTACTGCTGCTCTTTGTATGAGAGATTGAGAATATTGTCTGATAGTCATAATAGAATGAGAGATAGTGGTGAAACGTTGGTCCTAGGTGGCAAAGAGTACTCGGGCCAAAGTGGATGAGTGTAGTTTGTACTCAGGGCTGTGATCGGTCCAGGCTGTCCTTTCCATCGTTGCCCACTGTTAGCCCCCTCAGAGCTTTGAAGACAAACCCAATGATTGGCACTAAAACTTGCAGGTTAAGTAAAAACCAGTTAAACTAAACATGTACCTGTATCGTCTATGTTCCTGTAGTATATCAATATGTGTTCTGTAACTGGTGACTTATCATGTATATAAAGATTAGAACAAGTCCTCTGACTCCTGCTTTTTCTTTCAAGCCATGTGGAGTGAGTCACCATGTTGCTCGGTCCAGGTTCTGGAACCAAAATGATGCATTCAGGTGCTCCTTACTCAACAGTAAAGTCAGACATCCAAATATATATACAACATATATTATTATTACATAGATATCAAGGTCAGACTGGTCCAGTTTGTCAGTGTTTTAAGTCGGAGCTTCTCTTTCTTTGTTCTCTCAAAAGTCATTTCTCAGGATTCTTCACTTCCATTCTGCTGTTCTGCCCTTACTGGGACTTAATCCACAAACAACCATCCAGATTAAACGGTGTCTTAAATTGTGACTTGGTGCAGACAAGCAAGTCTGACTCCAAATTCCAGCCTGATTTTGCCTCTCACACAATGACAGTCCTCCTGAACAAGACAAGCAGGGATAGAGGGTGTGATATACAGTATATACTGTATATATATATATATATTTTCCCTGATAAATCAACACTGAGCATATCAATACTGATGTCAATACATTCTGCAATAAAGAACATATAAAAAAGTGGGGGTATGATAAAGTCTGTGATTATATTTTTTATGGATGCTGATGTATTCAGTGAACACTATTTGATTTCTCTCAGTGATAAGGGCACAGAGGAAATATGAATTGTGGACTCTCAGTACCCAATACCCCCAACAAACACACTGATTCTGTACAACAAAACCGAATAAATTTGGGAATTTGTGTTATAATACAATTAATTCCAGACAAAGGTTCCGGTGTGTGTGAGGTGGGTGGGCAGGGCTGAACCTTCGTCCCTGCTAACACTCACTCTACCATCACAAACACCATCAGCTGAGAATATTATGTTTCAGTTTATTTGCAACACACAAAAATGTACATCAAATAAAGCCCAGTGTAATGTCGGAAACTTCTAAAGGAAAGCACACACACAAAAATTGAGCCTATAAATATATAGTCTATGTACATTCAAATATAATGGAGCACATACAGTATATAAAGCCATGCAGCCTCACGTGCCTGCAGGTACTTCATGCTACACAGCAAAGGTAATATTTACAGTCTAACCTTATGTCTGTACATACGCACATTAATGTGTGAATAAAAGTGAATCACAGCACAACCTTATACATTTCTAAGTGCTCTCCTTATCTGGGTTCTGCTGCGCTGGCTCTCAGGAGGGTCGTTTGGTTATTTATCATTAGTTTGTTTGTGTCAGAGGACATTTTCCTAAATTAACTACACATATCCTCACTTCTGTTAATGAGTCTATATACTAGACGATCATTAAATACATTACTTCATCTGTGGAACCAAGGTGCAATCTTAATGGACCGAATAACACGCACACGCACACACACACTCAGACACGTTCGTGATGATGGCACAGTTCTCACCTCAGGCCCTATTCCTTTCTGGTTCATCCAATGAAAACAATTTCTCATGTTGAGAATCAATATATCTTTGGTCGAAATGCTTGGAATGGTTCAAAACTAAGTTTGGGAACAGACCAAAACCAGTTCTGTGTTGATAGAAACCAGACGTGTGATCTGAGCCTTTAGCACCGACGCTGAAAGATAAAATCACAGAGAAAATCAACCCAACAGCACTTACACAGTATCTTATTATCAGCCCACGCTACATACTCACACTAATGATAATATGTTGAAGATTTGTCACACTTGTACATTTATATAGAAATTGAATAAAAATGTGAGACTGCAGGATTTAAGTTATTAAAGTGAGTTGAGTCCAGTGCAGAAAATGGATTTTTCCTTTTGATGAATTTCTCCCGTTTCTGCACAGGTTGGTGAGTTTTCATCTTCTATCTGAGAGTTCATGCATAACAAGCAATTTCTGGTCTACAGGCTTATGTAACTGACGTGTTTCTCCAGCCAGTATTGCATTGCTGCATTGCAGTAGTGCAATAAGGAAGCAGCAGATGTGACGGAGGGAATCACCGCTCAGTGGAAAGGCTGACATCATCAAAGAGAATCTGCTCTGAAAAGAGAGAGGACAAAAACAAACAAACCCAAAAATGAATGACATTCAGCTATTTTGGTCTGTATATATCCATACATACACACGCACACAAAGCTCCAAATTGAAAGCCCACAAGTGATGGGCAGTAACAAGCAATTATAGTCTGAGAGTCATTCACACCTTGGGCCAGGTGTCATGGAGAGTCACATGTGTGAACCCTGGTTTTCAGCACATTGTGTATCATTGAAAAACTAAAATTTCTACAGGAGAAAGGAGCAGTTGGTTTATTTGCAATACAGAAAATTTTCATGACATGGAAATCCGTAGTGATGAACAGTTTGTGTGAGTCTACCAGCGCACGAAGGAGTCTGGTTGTCATAGCGAGAGTTCGTGTCCTGCAGGGCTTCGTCCTCGGTGTCGCTGTCACTGCTCGATGCTGCCAACAGGACAGACGACTGATGGTCTACACACAGGACACAACAGGAAATGAGGAGGTGGACGGGACAGCACAGAAAATTAAACAGTAGAAATACTATCTCTGATGAGAAAGAAAATCCCCAACACTGATATCACAGTCCTAAAAATTGTCAACGCGGAGGACATCAGATTTTTTTTTACCTGACAAATGTAACATTGAGCAAATGTGAACAGTAACAAGTGAATCTGCAAAGTAACAAATGAGTATAGCAAGCACGTTAATTCTGGCAGAGTAAAATGGACAGACCTTGGTTTGGCTGCGGCTGTGACGACACGCCCTCCTGGGAGGGCTGATGGGAGTTTCCTGAGTTTTCAGACTCACAGTCCAACATGGCCGCCCTGTGATAGAAAGAGAGAGAGGGGCTGCTGATGGAGGCACAGAGACAGAGCTTTGAGGGGGATAATTGTCATCAATCTATACAAGCTGCACCCTGAGCTCTTGCTGCTGCAGGTCTTGCAGGCGCTCCTGTAGCTTGGTCCTCCTCCCAAAGAGAAGAAGTCATCACTGGACCCCAGGACCCCGTATGACTGCTGCTGCTGTTCCACTGAGTGCGGCTGCTCTGAGGACGGGCTGCTCAGGGATGGAAGCAAGCTCTGTGTGCGATCAGACGTCATGGTTCCTGCTAACGCATAGAGGAGGGCAAACTAAGGTAAAGGAGCTCAGCCAGTTCACTGCTGCGGAACACAGTTAGTCATAGTCCAAGTACTTGATGTAACCATGATGTAACAGGAAGTCATCTCACTTTGATTAAGGACGGTAAAGTTAACAAGAGGTAATTCAAATCAAATTAAATATATTTATAAAGCACATACAAAAAATTGAACTTCTGAGCATCATTTAGTGTCAACAGTACGTGAAGGACATGTTTGTGTATCCACACAGGCTTCAACTGTCATTCATACTGACCCGCTGCTCCCCCGGGGGCTTCTTTAGGATGCAGGCTGAGCTCCAACGGTGCATTTCCTCCTCTCCGCTCCATGTCAACTTCCCCTGGACTCCTCCTCTTCACAACCACAGTACTGCTGCCATCCAGAACCGGAGACAACGATTTCCTGGCTGCAGAAAGATAAAATCATAAATGACAATATCTTGCAACTTTGAGCATGGCGGTGAAATGAGAAGATAAAATATTGACTGATGACACTTTCACATGAAATGTGCAATCCTGACACCAAAGACACGCTATAGAACAGCTGCTGGATGAGCCAACATGAGGAGGAGTACTTCATTTTCTGCTTCAGGTTTTTATATGTGCTCTTTTTATCTTAGATATGCCAAGATCTATGATCTAATCACATTTAGACGTAGAAAGCAAATGGTAATGTATCAGAGTAACATCTGACAGCAAAGAGCAGTTTCGTCTCATGTAACACACCATCTGACTGTATCTGCTTGAAAATCTGAAAAATAAATGTGTTTGTGTAAAAACACACACAAATACATATATACACTAGAGGGGAAACAATTTTAGCAATTAATGCAATGATTAATCAATAGCTCTTCATCAACTATTCAGCTTTTGCCTCATCATTAGTGGTTGTATCAGCATGTGCTAGCTAATAAATCATCTTTGGAAAATACCTTTTAATGACCTTTGCTGACATATAAGTAAAAATACTTGTTATGACAAGATATTCAGTCAAAAATAAATCTATCACATTTTCCAAATTAGTTTTTAACTCTTTTTAAAGAGTAAATACTTTGCTTTCATTTAATATAAAATAAACTGAATATATGTATAGATACATACACCAATGTAGAGTTGGTGCCACTTGCTGCACAAATTGAAATACAGTTACGATGTAGTTTGTTTTTTTTTAAAACTATTTATTTTCTGTGTAAATATATCATTAATGCACAGAACATACAAACCCCCCACACACATTTACACGCACTCACACATATTGACAACCTAAAACAGGAAAAGAAAGTGGTATTAAACAAAACAATCTAAAACAGGTCATAGCACGTTAATGGATATTAGTATGAAGGGAATTGAAGTTCTACATTAATTGTGACATTATCATTAATTTCAAATGTTCATACCTCTGTTATGCTGCCTGTGGTCTATTATTCTAGATGTGCCATTTATTTTGACAAGAGCATTTCTAATACAGACTACTAAGGTTTGGGGGTAAATTCGGGCCAATTTTTCACACTGTACGCCATCACAAACAGGATGCCTTCACAGACATTCATGGAAGATGGGAAACATCAAACCGTAAAGTGTGGCTGTAGAACTGCACAATCTGGCATAGTTTATTGCTCTTCTTCTGCGATTCACACTGCCAATCGCGTGAATATGGTGTATATGTGTAAAGGTTTGATTCTTAGGTCTCGTGGTGCCTCCACTCCCTGAAGGCAGTGGGACAGAGGATGGTCCTCTTTGTTATGCTGTCAGTCATGACGCCACACCCCCCACACCAGATCAGGGTCAAAAGTGGAAAAATAATAATAATAATAATAATAATAATAATAATAATTCAAGAATGACACTGAAAATCCTTTCTGAGGATTGATTAAAAACATTGGAGGTACAATGCAGTGTTTGGTTGCCTCACATTCAAATTTTAATTCTGAAAACCATACGTCAATACTTAAAATGGTACTTGGGGCCAGAGTAAAAGCCCGTGTCGTCAACATATGGTGCGTCATGATAACTTGTGTTACGTCGTTATTCATGCAGTAGTAGCTAGTGTTTCAACCCTTACCAGGGCGGCAGGGCCTGGAACGGACTGACACTGGTCTCCCGAGCAGGTCGATTTCACCAGGCTCACAGAGGGCTGAGGCCTCTGGCTCGGGATGGTTAGAGGACACCTCCTCCATGCTGAAGGGTCCTGATAATCCAGGCCTGGGCTCTCCAGACGCCCGAGCATCCAGCATCTGACTCTTCACATCAGACTTGCTGCGAACCTCAGCCATCTGGGCCTTGAGACGAATTAAGACCCCAGAGTCTGGGGCAGACCGTCGCACTGCCTGGGGCCGCCGTTCTCGGTCCTTCCGAGAGTGAACATGAGCTGAGAGAGGAAGAAAGAAACCAACTACATTGTCATGTGAACAGAAACTCATCCCTCTAGTGTGATTTGTATCTTCTAAAACGGTTTGCATGCAAAAAAAAATATAGATTGTATCGACACTAAGAAAGTACGCCTTGTATTAAGAGGAGGAAATGTTAACATATTGATCCAAATATAAGATGCCTCATTTTTTAGGAATCATTTTTGGAAAAAGACTTACAACTAGGATAAAATTACTTACTGGCTTTTTACTCACAAAAATTTTATTGTAGTAACATTACGAGTGTAGCCGTCGTCAACTCAAGTACTTTACCTGGTTCACTATTGTGCTCCGTGTGTGTGTGAGGCGGCAAAAACTCAGCCCAACCATAAATGAAAGCAAAACGCAGTAGAGACCATGTTTAGTTGTTATTTACCTCATTTCTGTGCACTTTCATTTCAGCAAAGCGTGAGACTTTCTACTGCTTTTTGTTGTCATTTATGCTCGTGCTGAGTTTCTCTCCAATTCCCATCATTTCAATTCATTGAATCGTATCATATTGCTCTAAATGAACCAATACCGTCCCCGTATCATATCACAAAACCACGTATCACAATGTGCATCGTGTACTGTTAAAATGATCATTCAACAAAAGGCACTGTATATTAAATTGAACAGGAACTGACGAGACTTGTTGCAATTTTACATACTTTTCTACACAAGTAAAACACAAACAGGATGAAGACAATCAGGCATTTTATCCCACAAAGGACTATAAATAGGTTCAATTAGGTCCAGATGCACATTTTAAAACATGTTTCATATGACAAATAAAGCAGAAAGCCGTACATTTGAAAAGCAGTTACTTTGTCTTTAGGCCAGTACGTTATATTAACGAGACACATTTTGTCACTTGTCTGCCTTGACGGAGGCATGAGCTCTGATGACAAACCTTGATTGTGCAGAAGTGATACAGGGGGTCGTGGCTGAAGGCCCCACAGAGACTCCACCCTGCTGCGCTCCTTCAGATCCAGCAGTTGAATCAGGATCATTGGGTCAATCTCCAGGAGGCTGCTACTTCCAGGTCCAATGGCACCATCACCAGCACTGCTACAACTAGCACTATAGCTAGCAGCAGAACTTCGATGTAAGGAGCACACACTGGAGTTGGAACCACCTGAAGATCAAAAAACTTCTTGGACTTGGTTCATTGTGATTACCACAACAACACCAAAGAGATGTGCCATTTCTACTACAATAATAACAGCCAGATCTTTGTGTTATTTGAACGAATACGCCATAGTTTTGCGGTCATGCATGAACAATGCCCAAAAACGCATTATCCCAAAAACCCAGTGTAATGTTGAGACACTGATTTGTTGGTCACTAAACCTGCAGTGCTGGTGTGTGTGGTTTTTAGTGAAGAAGACGATCCATGTGTCAAAGGAGGCATGGTTTTTACATTGTACCTGTGGCTCCAGCCAGCTCATCAGGCAGCTCTCCCTCTTCTGTCTCCAGGTTCCCACTGAATTCGACATCATTTTCTCCAGACCTGTATATTGACACGTATAATTCATTCACTGTGGGCCAGTATATTATAATGTCTACGCTTGTTCAGCCTGGGTAATGGTATGATAAATAATGTATTACATCATTATACCCTGAATGTCTACTATTTAAAAAATGTAGAATAATGTTTTAAAATATAGTATATTTCAAACATTTCCAAGAGAGCATGGCATTGCACCAATTTGGCCAGTCAGATTAAGAAAATGTATACAACATTTGGTTAATCTATGTTGCCAATTTGTTGAGTTAGGTTTTTTTGAAACAATCAAACACTACAGTATTGTGAATTCTGCTCACATTGTCTCCTCGTCGATGTCATTCTCCTCTGTGTTGCTGGTGGCTGTGGAGCTCCCTGAGGTGCTGCTGCCATCCAGGGGGTTCACTTCCTCCTCTGTAAGACAGTCCACCTCCAGGTCCCCATCTGACAGCTCCTGGACAACAGACAGAGACAACACATCACACTTTTTTACAGCTCACATTAAAATGTGATCTTAGTATCAAGATACACAATGTAAGCTCAATAATGACATCACATAACAGGACATTTTCACCTTTCACCTTGAAACATGCTCTAATAATTTGGATGCTGCCTGCACTGAAATTGGATGTCAGTATCAAGTTTGGCGGGTGGTTCATGGTTCCAAGCTCCATGGACAGAGTACGTCAATTTATGTGTGGGCCGTCACTGTCCACGTTTCAGGTGCTGTTGCCCATTTATGGAAAGTCAACTCAATTTCACAATAACGTTATTAACATGGTAAACTTGTGTTTCATCTAATGTGTCTCAGCTGTACATTTTCACCTGGATAGGTGTTAAGACATATGATCCAAGTACACATTCAGTGATTCTTGCCAATATCTGGGAGCCACAGCAGCTTGTTGGCTGCGAAAAAACTGCCATGTGGGTGGGTTGAAATTTATATATAACAACAACCCGCAATCTCCCGTCAACTTTTGAAATATCTATGCACGTACCAGAATTATAGGATTAAAAAAAGCATTTGTTCTGATGTAAACTACTTGTTTTTGGAAGCCAGTCAATGTATTCCTGATCTTCATGCAGGAAGCCTGAAGTCCTGACTTTCTGTGCTCAACAATGTCCTTTGACTGTTCTCTCTTCTCCACACTCTACAAGGAGGACTGGTTTTTCCATCAGCAGATAAACTTGCTGATGGCTCATCTCAAATCATCACTGAGATTTCCATGGCCCTCTGTACTGCTATCAAGCTTGGGCAATCCCTGCTCTCCTCTTAAAAAACCCCCAATATTTTTATCTGTCCAATATCCTAGGTTTCCCATTTTTTAAATGTTTTTTTCAGAAGGAAATATAGTTTTGCTCTACACAGACAGTCAACTTTCATTGTTTGAATTGTTAGATCTGTCTATTAATGGGTCTGTGACTGTTAAAGTTACCTCCTATTGTTACTGGGCAGTTGGACATGTTTGAGATAAAAAATAACTAAAAGGGGGTGGGTCGTCAGTATTTGGGCCATAAACATTAGCAATTGTTATTGGGCTGTTGTTGATTTATATGTTTATGATGATAATAGGTCACTCGGGGTCTGTGATGGTGGTGATATGGACAAACGGGTCATTTTTGTTTATCATGTTTGTCAATTGCTCAAGCCTTTACATTAATCTGATTTAATTCTTTTGACACATGATTATGAGATTTTAAATAAACTATGTAGAATTCACTTCCAAAATAAAGTCCATTCTTACATTGCAGTCATCGTGCAGGGTCCTCTCGTCCTCTTCGCCTTTTTTGGAGCTACTCAAGGTGGCCTGGATGTCATCATCACTCTTGGCTGAACGAGAGTCTCTGTCAGAGGCTGCCGGGCCAGCGGCAAGCCTCATGTCGGGGGGAGAGGAGCTGCGTGAGGTCTGATGACGAAACAACTCGATAGCCAGCCTCTGAAAGTGGTAACAGACAATGTCACACGGGAAGTGAGAAAATTGCTACAGCAGCAGGCTTCTTGCAACCTGTGTCAAATTCATTTCATGTCACTAAGCATCACCTGTCGCAGTTTTGATTGGTCATTGGCCAAAAGAGGAAAGAATGAAGTCCTGTAGGACTAAAATAAAGTGTATGTAGTCTCTTTACGGTGATTAATTCCTTAAAAATAAAAGGCAAGGCAAATTTAGAAATCATAATCTGGGTAATATGTGGGCTTTATCACAATAGTTTGATCATTCAGATGATTCTGATCCCGACGGATAAGTTTTGAGGTCACGTGCACATTCACAAACACATATGTACAAACATGAACACAAACTACCTCTTTGAGGTTGTTTATCTGCTGGATGTAGCTGCTCTGGGCTGACTCCAGCTGGCTGATATACCAGTACTGGTCTCTGCATTTTTGGAAGAAGGTGGGCGAGCGGACCTGGTATCTGTGCAAGACCACACGGAAAAACCCCCCCAAAAAACAGACATCATTCTACAACCAAACGCTGGCATCGAAGCTACTTTCTATGAGAAGACATTGCAGTGTGAGAGGGATATGAGACTCTGTGTGTGCCCACCGGAGGACCAGGGTGTCAGTCTGCATGTTGAGGTAACCCTCGCTGGCCAAAAGGTCCAGTCTGAAGAAGCGGTTGTAGCCCCAACATTCACCAACCTCAAAGTCTGAGGCAAACTCCCGGATGATGTTCTTGGTGGGGTCGCTGGCAGCCTGATGGACCATCTCCACACGGTATTCGTATCTACAAAACACCAACACATTGTTCATTATATTTGCACTACTCATACACTCATCATACACTGACTGTTCACTCAATTTTGATGCAAATTAAGTTACAAATTCAACACAGTATCTTTCCAGGCAAGTTTAGTAAGTGCGTAAAATCTACATTTCCTCCCTCTCTTAGAATTTGGGAATCCACTAAACAAATTGTACGAAGGTACAGCAAAATATCTCAAAGATTAACTCGGGGAAAAGGACAATAAAAGCAAAAGGTTAGCCAACAAAGGAGTGCTTTGCTGAGAGAATTAAACATTCATAGAGATGGTATTTATTGAGGGGCATACTTGGATGTTTCAGGGAGTCCAGCAGACAACTCCAGGAACACAGACAGGTAGTTTCCACGGACCACACCATTCCCATCCTGAGAAAACAACAACGGAATGAGAAACTGAGGAGATATGGGCCCTGTTTCACAAAATGCACTTACCAAACCAAAACTTAAGCCAAACTTAATTAGATAAGTCTGACTCATTTTCAATTTAGCTTCCACAAAGCAAGTTCTTTTCAAATAAAGCGATGCTACTCGAATCCATTGTCCCACACTCTACCTCTCGAGCTGCTTGAAAAAAAAAGAAAAAGACATGCAAACACAATGATCTTGATTATTTGAACTTGGCCTGGATTAGTCAGACCACATCAAATAGTATTTGCCTTAATGGAATCGATTTAACCAGGTTTGTGCACTGAATCCCCGCTTTCTTTACTCAGCTTGTGGACCTTAGTAGACCGACATACTGACGCAGCTTGAGTAATCTCTCTCTCTATTTAAAAGAACTACTTGTTATGAAAGCCTTCCAGCATGATTCAAGAGTGTATCCAGGCTTTAATACTCACAGGGTAGACTTTGAGTCTCCAGCAGAGTCCAGATATCTGCAGAGGAGGACTGTAGACTGGGTCAGCCCGCTGCCTCAGCGTGCTATAAACACACAAACAAAACATCTCATTTGACAGGGCGTGGCACAACTGACACTGACAGCACTACCTGAGATAAACCTTGTTGAATTTCCTTACATTCTGCCAGCAGCATTTTTTAGTAGCATGTTTTTTACTTTAGCGTTGTGGTCAAACAGTCTGCCCATCATAAGCAGGGCTCATGTGTATCACCGTACAGACTTATAACTTGTATGAACCAGAATGAGCTACCACCTCCTCTACAAAATGATGTAGTGTCTCTCTGTGTCCAGGAAAACAACAAAAAACGCAGTCGTCACAATATTTAATAAGAGGCACAAGCATTTCCTTGCTTTAAGATATGATTTACCTGAAGTTGACGAGAACAAAAGTGCTGGAGTCATAAGCAGGAACCAACTCACTGAAACCAATTAGAGGGAGAGTTAATCCTCAACACACGCAGACACACAAACATACCCAAACCCACTTCAGCATA
This sequence comes from Brotula barbata, assembly GCA_900303265.1. Taxonomy (NCBI): domain Eukaryota; kingdom Metazoa; phylum Chordata; class Actinopteri; order Ophidiiformes; family Ophidiidae; genus Brotula; species Brotula barbata. The sequence goes on along the minus strand of OMNV01000335.1, from coordinate 35,302 downwards.
AGAATAATTATAATGAAAATAATGAATTATCAGACTATAATCAGTCACAAGCAGTAAAATAAACAAAGTAGTACAAAAAGTAGGCCCAACAAAATAACATTATTCATATCCTTCGACTAGACCTATGAGTTCAACCTCTTCACCTTTTTAACAAGAATATACGAACTGTGCAAACATGAGAGGGTAGACATGTCAGAGGCATTGGAACACACCACAACAGATGCGTACACTGGACACTACCAGAGGCCACTGAGTAACAATGACGCTTCACTTTTTTGTTTTCCTGGTCTATATGATGGACAACGACAACAAAATCTTTCCATTTATATCTGGTTTTATCAGATTTTAAACATGAGTTGGGAATTAGGAGGGGAAGGTTCCTTAAATAGAGCTACAAACAGATGAACAATGATATGTGGTTTGGAATGAGTCTATGGTTCATCTGTGACATCATAAATTGTGTTTGCCCAGCTCATGATAGTATGGGCTAATCTTATGTTTCCTGGATCCTTACAGCCCTGAGACTATCACTAATGTTTACACTTTCTAATCAAATGTCATGATACAGCAAATTTAAAATAAAATCCAGATTTAGAAAAAAATGAAATATGTGAACTTGGGGAAAAACTACAGCAGACAGTGAAATACTTGAAGAAATCAGAAAAAAGAGCAACTCTCTTATTCAAAATTAGTATGATCCCATGTTCTATTATTGATTTGTATTGATTTTCTGACAACCCAGTCTATGTAAGGATTTCCAGAAATGTCATAGCACATTTCTTAAACCATAAAAAACGATAATGTTTAAGCGCAGCAAAATGTTTTGCAGAACTATTTTAGTGTCTAAGGAGCTCTCATCCCATTTCCCAAAACACACCAACCTGAATCTCAGCAATATGTTACTGACATAAAGTATATTCCTGAGTATTAAATTTGTAGATATCAACACATTTGCATTTAACTCTCTGAAATGGCATAAGAAACTATTTCTGCTGTAAAGTCTCCCAAAAAATTATCTTCTGATTACCTTAAGAGAACAACGAACACGGTGAGGGATGCTGATAAAGTTCAGAATGTTTTGCCAGTGTAACATGGGAGGACGAGCTGAAGTGATGAAGTGATTACCTGGTGAAGTCAGGGGGGACCGGAGTGGTGACAAAGGACTGCATAGGTTTGCGATGGACCTGCTGAAACATGAGCAAGATCTCTGGGCTCTTGGAGATCAGCTCACTCTTACTGCAGGAATGAAGCTGTTCAGAACAAACAAACATCAGACTGTAGCATTGAGAATGCAGACAATAATGAGACTGCTTTGAAAACAAAAAATAATAAAGAACATACATTAATTCTAAACCAATGCAATCCAATCTTTGTAGATAACCGCGTTTACATATGCAATAATGCAAACAATTTATTTTATTACAGGTGACGTTTGGCTCCTGTTTAATAATAATGGCTATGGGGTAATTCAATTTTGTTTTGCATTCTGCTTTATTACACTAGTTACAGTAGAGAGAAAGACGGGAAAAACAGGGCCAAAGAGCTCACGTCAGAAGTGACAATGTGCTGCTGCTCTATGTGAGTGTGAAAAAAATCAGTTTTGAATTACATAAAATGAATTACGCAACACGATACACACGTACACAAGTTCATACACATGTAGAAAAATACAAAAACAGACACACTGGACATGTTGTTTTTCTCATGAACGCACAACGGAAAGTTTCCAACTATGTAAAACAGCATCACTACACAGCTAACCACAACAAAGTCAAAACAAGAGTTATTGATAAGTGCCCACCTGATGCTCCACTTCCTGCAGCAGAGACTCCAGCAGCTCTGTCTCCTGAGTCAACGATGTCTTCTGGCCTGATGGAGAGAAAGCATTTCTATTTTTAGTCCCTCTAATTCTGTTGGGGACTTGCAACCACTCAGTCCTGATTAATATTTTATCTCCATATCAACCTTTTGTCTGCCATGTACTAACAGCTTTCAGTAAACCATGTACAATTCAAGGTAAGACTAGGACAGACACCCCTTTGCCAATTATTTAAATATTGAGCCACCAAAACTGACATTCCTGACCAATAATGCAGGTATCACAGCAGTTTATTGCCAAGTTTAGACTTCTGATAATTATTGTATGATTGTGAAAACTATGGCTGCCCCCATCAGTACTTTATAGCCGTGGTATACATTTGATTTATTTTCTTTTTCAAAACAATTATCCAAATATTCAGCCACCAAAACAGCAGTTACAGTTACTGTCATTTGCTGCAGTTTTCAATTTGCCCAGCAAGTGGCAGTATTTTCTCAGTAATAGTCTTTTGATAATAACCTGCAGCGCTCAGCCACTACTCCTTCGCCTTGGTCACATTGTGTGTGTGCATAATGCTTGAAAAATAAAAACACCTGTGTTGTCCAAACATTTTTAACTTCCCCAACCAATTTTCACCATCAACACTTAAGACTGAAACATGAGGCTATGTAGCAGGCACACGTTAAACTTGTCACAAAAATACAAACCATCAACGCAGTTAAATCTGAACAACAGACATATGAACGTAATAAATGTGAAATCAAACATACCCATGAGTGTGATGAGTTTGTTCTTGAGCTGGTTGTCTAGACGAGCGATCATCATTTCCACAGCGTTGCGGATCTCTCTGACCCTCTCATCCTTTGCTCCCCTGACTGCTTCCACATTTCTCTCCTGAACCACAGATATATAGGATCAACTCAACATGTGAGAAAAACCATAACCAGTAGAAAACTATATATTATATTTGTCAGATTAATTGCTTCAGTGATAAACATTTGTCAAATTAATCGCTTTTTTAAATGAAATGTATTTTTTATGTCATTAAGGCACTTAATTATAGATGAAGCTCTGTTTGACAAACAGTGTCCAGCATTGTACATACAGTATATTTGAGTATACATCCATCCATCATCTACACCAGTTATCTATGTCAGGGTCATGGTGGGGCTGAAAACTCTGCCAGCAATCATTGAACAAGTCTATCGAAGGGCATATTTTATTAACATAACTTATAGGTGTAAATATTTACGTTTCTGATTAAAGGATTAATCTATCATAATGTAAATATGGAAAATGGTGAGCAGTCCTCACCACTTCCTGCACCAGGCTGATGAGCTCCATGAGACGACGACGGAGCTTGGCCACTTCCTCCTTCACCTTGGTCACATGCTGATCATAAATCTCCACCAGAGGCTTGAACGTGTGGCCACCATGCTGTTTAGAGAGGAGATGAGATGCATCACTATGTTAACCTGGGCTCGGTGGTCACATCTAAAATCAATACACCTCCTTCTCATTTTTGCCCCATTTTAAAACTGTAAAATAATATCCTTTGTTTTTGTATAAAAAATAAATTGAAAATAAATAAATCTACCCAGCTGCATTACAGAAAATACATAAGGGTTTCGGCATAAATATGAATTTGAACCTTAGCCTGAACACAGCATTGATCAAGATGGCTCGACTTCTATCAAAATCGCATGACAAAATAGGAGCAGACACCTTATATATGCGTGATGTAAAATGAAAGATTACCATGCCTCCCCACAGAGCACACTGATGGCAGATGCACTTCTTACAGGTCCAACAGAAAACACTCAGCTTCTCGTGGTGGTTCTCACATCTGCACAAAAATAATCCAGTGACAAAAAATCAGTGTGATTCTAAGAGGAAGTCAACCAAAATGTTTGAGATGAATAGGAGGATGAAGACCAGGCCTGAATGACATTGAAGGGAAAAAAACACAATTCAATGTATTTAATTTTTTGTGAGAAATACTGAGGTTGGAGTTGGTGGTGAAGTTGATGTTGTTCAGTGCAGTCATGACATTTTTATTGCTATGCTGTTATTCTCTTAATCATCTTAACCAGAGTGATATAAGCGAGCCATAATAAACAAATGGTGTTGTATGTCGTTCTATTTCACTTAAATGAAAACTGCACGTTTTAGTAATCCACTGTTTGTTTTAGTAATTACGTGTCAATATTACATGCTTCATGCTGGGTATTGAGGTCCCAGTGGACTGAAAAACTGCACTAACAGAGTCTTATGATTTTTGAAAAGTGTGACTTCAGCTGCACCACATGTCCAGTGTGAAATGGGTCTAACGGCATGCGTGAAAGAAACGAGTGAAGAACTTTTAAAGACCATCACAAACGTTTGCAATGTGAAAATTGCATTTTTTTTAAATTTAACGTCAGTAGCTGTTGTTACAATCGTCGCTATTTTAAGTCTCATGTGGATGTGGTCTCCAAGAAGCAAACTTTGCCAAAAATACAAGAGAGGAAAGCACAAGGCATTGACAATTCAAGACAAAGAATGGGAGAGAGCAGGAGGCCCTCACTTGTCCTTGTCATTATCTTCATGTTTGGAGAGGCTGCACAGCTGTAGAGTGTCGAGCTGCTGGGTCACCTCCTCTGCCCACCGACAGTTTACCAGCTCCCGCAGCTGGAGAGGGGCCCTGTACATACATGCACAAACAACACAAATTATAAATCTAGAAAATCTACTGAAAGGAACCAAAATGGCTTTTATCTTTTAATTAATTGTGTCATGAAGGTGCATGGCTTCTTCCTTTCAGCAGAATTGACACTGATCAGAATGATGTTTGGGAGTTTCAACGTGGCACCTGCTGAGTCATGTAACACTATGCGAGAGTGCGAGGATTCTCATTTGATCATTCAAATGAGCATTACACATGAAGGCACTTAAAATATCAATTTACTCCTCTAATTTCCTTGTGCTGAAACAGACCAGAGAGAAGTGTTGACTGAATGAAAAATATTGATCTTAATAGATGCATAATGGAATGTAAGCTGCAGAATCATAGGCTGGGGGTATAGTGCAATCATTCCTGAATATTTAGGGAGCACGACTTGTGAACAGGGTAACAATACCCACAGTACTTAATATTTATTATGTTTGCTTTTTATGAATTATTATATGCCTCTACTTCAACTCGGGGCTCTCTGTGATCAACCTGTTGGGGTTTCTTCTCTCTCTTAATGCTGTGTTAAAACTTGTATTCCTGTGTGGATCTCTTTTATCCAAAATTGCTCTCACTATGGCCTCTTCTGTGGGGTTGCTTTTGTTTGAATAAATAAGGAGAAGTGGTTGTTTCGGCATGGTGCAAAAAAAATGTTCAAGTGTACAAATATTCACATGTACAGAATCTAACATTATACATGTAACATGTATGTTTATGTACACACATATATTTAAGAGTTACAGACATTGAATCACTCTGGCCCTTGATAATTACCTGCTTTCTTTATGTCTGCCCAAGAAAATAGTAAAAGAATTACGGATCATGCAACCCTTTGTGAAGAGGTTTGATTTAAAACTTGAGCATGTGCAGGCTTCCAGACTATCTAGTTTGGATCATGGGCAGTTCTTTCCCTTCTCCAATCTCTTCTCTTCTCTTCTTATTTGTCCATAAGATGTTGTTCCAGTACTGCTTCTTTTTCTAGATGTTTTTGGCAAACTTAAATCTGGTCTTCTTTGACATTACCTACTTATGACGCTCTCCTATGTTTGTGGTAAACCCTCAGTATTTACTCTGGAGATGGCTTATCGTGATTGTTGATTTTGAAACTAATACGCCTGACTGTTTGAGGGGGTTCTTGATCTGGTAACTGATCCAAAGGCTGTCATCCATCACAGTGGTTTTCCGTGCTCTTGTAGGCATGTTGGTGGTCCAGAGCTCACCGGTGTTCTTCTTTTTTTTTTTTAATAATGTTCTAAATTGTTGATTTGGGCACACCTATCCCCATATGTTACACCTGGTGCAAAGCAGCACAAACTATCAGCACAAGTTTCATTGCTATCATACAACTGATGCAGCTGTCATTTTCATGCCCACATTGTTAAAGTAGCAAAATGAATCATGTAAATGTTCATAACTGTTTCATGAATCCAATTCTACCCTGTACAAACATGTCATTTTCCCAGACTCAAGATTTTTTTAATTCATCAGCCATCATCAGAATTACTGTCACCATTTTAATACACATGCAGAATAAACATTTCTAAATGTACTGAACTGGATAAGTCTGAAACTGCATCTTTTTTTCTCCCTTTTGCCCTTCGATCCAAGTTCAATCAGCCAAAAATTGAGCTTTCAGAGATGTCCTCCAGACTTTGAAAACTGTTTTAAATCAGGTAAATGGAAGTATTGCGAAAGACTGCCGAATAAATGTCATGTGATCCCACTATGTGATCCTGGATTTGACCGAAACAAACAACATACGGGGTGATGTGGTACCAATGTTAGTCTCTTTGTTGTCTACTTTCACTGCATTATTGGAGTTAAAAATAGTTGTGTAATATACAAGAAGTATTCCAGTGGAAGACACGTTATATTCAAAAGAGGACAAGTGAGCTACAAACCCTACATAGAAGAGCGATTTTAGATTCAACCTGGACAAAACAATGAAATGATGTAAACCTGCTGTGGAAAAATTTGTGTGTATGGAAAACATTCTGACACTGAACTTGCATTTTCAGATTTATTTGGCTGAATTTGAACATACTCCAAGGTAAAGGCACTGTATTGCCCCATTTCTACCAGCACAGGATGAGAGCCATCAGGTTTACATACCTAGCTTTCAACTGTTGTGAGCATTTCTACCATGATGAGATAGGTTTCAAGAATGAACCACAATATTAGGTTTGGGAGGAAAAACGTGCTGTCTGAGTTTCTTTTGCATTTGGTTCATTTTTTCTTCCTAATGCTTGCATGACAAGAAAGCAAACACTACATTTATCCATTACGTTTGACTAACTTATAAAGTCTGACGGTTGATAAATTGCTCAAACTGGTTTTTCATATTTTCATAAAAACAGTAAAATGTTCTGTGTAAAGAAAAAACAGTTATCAACTATGAAGAAGGATCTCCTTGTTTAAAGTCTTTGTGTTTGCTTTGTGGGAGGTTGTGTGGGTCTTACCGACAATGCGGGCACTGGGCTCTCTGCTCGGTCAGCCAGCGCTGTCAAATAACAGATTCAGGAAAGTGAAGGGTAGATCAAATCCGTCGGTTGAAACATTCTGCTAGATGGCACTGAATACTTTCACAACAGAAGCAACTGCGTCCTTCCTCTCAGAAAAAATATTTTTTGTTCAAGTTAACACCAAACTTCATAAGTTAATAGCACGAGAAGAGATAGGAAAATTAATTCTCTGCATTCTTACCGATCCGCAATGAAGAGCAGTGGGCAGCCAACACATGGACATGCCTGTTGTCTTGATCAGGGACAATGGCAGGAGTGATTAACCTAACATACATGTTTTTGTGACTAGTGGAAACCAGAGCACCCGGAGAAAACACACGTAGACACAGAAAGAACATGTAACCTCCACACAGAAATGTTTGGAAGTCAACCCTGGGGTTCCAACCCACTACCATCTTGCTGTGAGGAAAAGCAAACCACCACACCACTGTGCCGCCGAAGAATCAGTCTATACTTTAAGACATAATGCCTCACTATGCCTGGGCACACTCTAAAGCCCTGTATACAAAGTGCGATTTCAAGCTGTCCCAGATGAAAGATGACTAAAAATGGCAATATCTTTGGTCGCGTCTCCGTCCTAAAGCGAGAGTGGCTCACAGACGGCCGTTGTCCTGGTCTTGCGGCCAAACATAGCCGAGGACGAATTTCTAACAAGTGTCAGAAATTTAGGAAAATTATCTCACAATGTGACAGCTGCTACGACCCATGTCTACTAACCAACCAACAGAAATACGGCACGAAATGACTGAGTGACGAACGCGACGAACACCGGCACCAAACCCAAACAAACATATGACGCTGTCCTAATTCTCCTCTTCACTATGCCTCGATTAACGCCTTAGAATCTTGTTACCATTATCTAGCGTCATCTGTGGCTGTGTTGCAGGCAGTATCAAAGCCACGCCGCTGCATTATGTGGTATGCACATAGTGCCTTTAACCTGGTGAGTCATTGGGACACTGCCCAAAAATAATCACAATAAATTATAGAGTGAATCCTGAATTATCAAAACCACAAATGGAAAATGGAAATAGCCAGGGAGGCCTGTACTCTATGCCAGTATTGTTAGTGTACGCTCTGCCTCTTCCTCGTACTTTCTCTCCTTCTTGCTCTGGCACCCTTGCAGCAGGTGGCATGACAGCCTAGAAACTGCGCTGACATGGGTGCAGCACCGCAAACATCGGTAAAGCGGTAGGGGAAACACTATTAATGTTACTAGATCACAGTGGAAGGGTGAAGGTTGACCAGAATGTTCTGGTTACTGACAAGTGTTAACTTACTCGTATGCAGCTGAAGCAGCAGAGTTTGGAGCAGTGCGGGCAGAGACGAGCATCTCTCAGTTTCTCCATGCAGATGAAACAGCGAAACACCTCAGCAATGCTCTACAGATGGAAACACACACATCAAAATCTTGTGTTTTTCTGTTTTTACCTGTTAAAAATGTTGTTCAAATCATTGTCTGATGATTTTGAAAGACTTACAAGTTTGTAATTATTTTTTTTACATTTACCAACACACACAGTGGTACGTGCAAAGTCTAGGAGAGCATTCCTAGAAGATTTGAAATGTTAAGCAAAACATATCATCATCAAACTACTGAACTGAATCTAAGGAAACACCATTTTCTGATCTACTCTAGATCGTTGGCATCTACACTGTCTGGGAATCCTTTTCTGTACAGCCGACAGACATTACACTGAGTACACAGTCACATATCCATATTCCATCTACTTGGGCAGAGCAAGGTGTGGCTGATCATACTACAAGCCAAGGAGTCTTTTATACTCTAAACTTTACATTCTTAAATCTTTTATTCACTTGGTTGTGTTAGGACTATGACACTAAGACTAAAAAATGTGTTCTAGCATCCATGTCATTTCCCCCCCTCCCACACACACACACCGTGCTAGGTAGTTGACAAACTACCAGCACTAATTTGCGCAGTGTTTTAATTGCCTAAAGCTAACCCGGATAAATGGGGGAACATAAATGATGTAAAAAAGCAATCAACATTCAAATGATAACCTGAGGCAAGTCTACACAAACAAGCTTCAACAGTTGGCTGGCTCCACAAACCCTGCTACCTGACCTGAAGCTAGCTTGGCTAACAAAGAGAACAAACAAAATGCCAAATGAAGAAAACCAGCAAAGCAGCAATCATTACCCTCTTTTTGACTAGACCTTCCACCTCTGATGCACCTCTGATCTTTTGACAGAATTCACAGTCGCAAGCAGCACGTAGTATAAACTGACAATTGCGGCACGGCTCGAGCTTAAGGACGTCCCGTCATCAAGCGGGCAGAAAACAAAAAAATGATCTGGAGGGATGAAAATTCATTTTGGGATGAATTTGGGATGAGGGTTGGAGGAAAAAGCCTTGCTTGATCTATTAATGTAAGATGTCAGTTGGAAATGTTGGAAAGTTGTAGTACATTAATATTCTGGGGCTGTCTAGCTTAAGATAGTAACAGTTGAAATTCAAGGCATTTTAAAACATTCATCATGGAAAGAAGCAACATGATTTTGCTGATTGACTTGACTTCTCCCTCCCTGCGTCTGTACCAGTATATGTAGTAACGATGTGAGAAAAAATATGATTGAGACAAACCATTCATGAATTGTCACACAGATGAAAAATTATTACTTTAATTTTAAACCATGGCCTATTTCGGTTATACAGCTACCTACTGTAAGGTGGTCCTGGATGGATTTTGTTGAAGGACAGCACATTGTCAGACCAGTTCCATGGAGGGCCAAATGATCAAATTAAAAGCTATTCCAGGTTAATTTGCTCCTCTTTGATCAACACTGTGCTGATCAGTGAAATTGGCTGCTGTGTTGTTTTCAGTTGCACTAAAAACCTGCAGGTAAGGTCAATTTAATCCTAAAGCATTGTTCAGGCACAAGCGCAACTGATAGCAGTGATGGATAAAGTACATCAAAGCTTTACCCAGTAAAAACACAGATGTCATTTAGATAAGCTTGAATTTGGAGGGCAAATTAAATGAGTTAGACTGTGAAGGGTCAGGTATGTAGTTTTCTGTTATAACTTCACATTTATTGTTGCAATTTACAGCAAGAACTCAGACTGGTGAAACCAACAAAACTAAACTAACATTACAGTTGTTTTGATTCTATCAACATCAAAATTTCAACTAAAAAATGAACTATTTTTTTCAGTCTTATCGCCATAGTTTTGCAGTTCTGCAGGTCGATTTTCTGACATTTTAATGCTTCTTTAACCGCTTTTTATCCAAATTTTAACATAAAAGTGCTGGTCTGCTTCTTAGCCAAACTTGTCAGACTGCTCTGGACTCTGTTGAGATGTGCGAAGAGTTTTCAAATTTGTTCTGACTGAATCAAGGTTGTAAGGCAACAAATCACCCCCCAGACCATGTTTTATTTCCCAGTAGAGAAAGTAATTTTACCAACCTCAAGCCTATATCACTTTCGTCATTATTGGAAATCATCCTTGATGTCATTCTGACCAAAATATTTTGAGGTTATTGATAATCAAACGCAGCAGTTTATTGATTGACAGCTCTTTAGCAAAAGACCTCTCAGAAAAGCACTCCTAAGTTTTAAAAAAACTTTGCACATCGTTGTTGACAGGTATCGGCACCAATTTACCAATGCCAGTTGGCCTGATATTAATCTGTTGTGTCTCATTAATTTTGCAGGTACGTGCTGTCCTGCACTGACAACCTGCAGCCACAGCATATTTTCCCCATGACTCCATGACATGAGGTTTTATGAAGATGATTTCTTTCTTTCTTCTCCTTGCCACAAAACACATAGCAAAAACAAAATTTAAAAAATATCAATATCAGTATCGGTTGTCGGTCAAATTGTTATTTCAAATATCGTTATCGGCCTAGAATTTCTAGATCGGTGCATCCCTAATTATTATTATCATTATTGCTTTCTCCCATTATTCAACTTGTTTTGACACAGTAGTGTACATTTTCCTTTAGCTATGTAGTTTAAAAATATAAAGTAATTAAATAATAATGTTAAAATTGTACTATAAAATATTTATACTCCACTAAAGTACAGTTTTATTAAAAAGATAATTACATATCTTTACACAGTGCTTTACACAGATACAAGACATTAAAGTAGAAAAAAATATCATTAAAGCACATAAAAAGGCACAAGGACAGGACTGTAAAATGTGAAATTATAGACAGACAATCACAGTAAATTCAATAAAAATCTGTGGTGAAAAGAAAGGTTTTAGTCCACATTTAAAAGCATCCAGAGGAAGGCAGACCTTTGACACATGGTCCTTAGCATGTCATACATACCTCAACACTTTGTTCATCCATGTCAGCCAGTTTGAGTTCTTGGTATCAGGGACAAATCACAAAGTCTTGGTGAATGTCCTATAAGAAAAATAGCATTCAAGTTACTAATTAGCTAGTCTTTGTTTCTTTTTGTGTCTGTCACCTACAATGGTTATTCCTTCCTGGTTTGTCACGTGTTTATCTTAAGCTACAAACATGACGATCTATAGCACAGAGCAATTGGCTTTATCAAGCTTTTAACTAGACATCAAATAACAGTAAAGGCTTTTCGTTGCGGTAGAGCGATGTGCAAAGTCAGGAACACAGCTGGTATCACATCACAAGGGTTACTTCACGGCTGTGTACATGTCGGTACTAAACTCCCTTATTTTGTCGGAGATATCACAAAAAATTTGACTGTAGTTTCCAAGTGGTCATTACACTATGATACATATGTGTGAATGTATCCAACATGTTAAACACACACTCAGAAGACCCGTGTCAGATCTGTTTTCTGCTGATCCCTCTCAGTGTGTGAATTCACTCTTCAAGACTCTGAAGCCTCAAATGCAAAACCAACCATCTCAGGAACAGCACATATCCTAAAGCATTTGGAATTTTAAACTCAGATGCACTTGCACTTTCCAGGTCTATTATAGGCATTAGCCAAAATAAATACTGTATGTTTATGACGATAAAAGCAATCTGCACTTGTCAGCCTGAGGTGCAACATCAACTTTTCTATCTGTTCTTGGGGGAAGATGACGAACTTTAATGATCCCACACTGGGAAAATTTTCAACTATATTAACCTGCTCTCACCTTAAATTACAAACCCAAAGTGAGAGCCCCACAACGGTCTGGGCGGTATGGCTGTCCTTGACCTCTATGGGTAGGCAATGGGACCCTTTAAGTGCAAGTAGCCACAGTAGCTTTTAGCAGGTCAAAGTAGGTGGAAACATTTCACAAACTTTTGTAAAATCAACTAAATATATATTTTAATTAAGTTAGGTTTTCTAAAAATATTATATGGCTGTAAGGATAATTTGACAAGACAACACAGTGGCTTGGAGGTTAGCAGTGTTGTCTCATAACCGGAGGGTCATAGGGCCTTGCTGTGAGGAACTTGCATGTTCATCATGTGTCTGCATGGGTTTCCTCTGAGTGCCATACGTTTTCTCCGACCTCCAAAAACATGCAGCTTAGGTGAGTTGGAGTATCTAAATTGGCCATAACTGTGAATGGGAGTGTCAGCCCTGTGACAGACTGGTGAGCTGTCCAGAGTGAACCCTGCCTTTTGTCCAATGACTGCTGAGATAGGCTCCAGCTCCACTGCAGCCCTAACATGGATAAGATAGATGCTGCATGGATGGATGGTGCAACAGCGTATTTAACTGCAGCTGAGGGGAGTGCTAAAGTCGGTAAACGTGCCTCTGTGTTTGCCAGTGGCACCCAATTCCCTAGCACCAAAGCATCTCTGCGTTTATTCATATGGTGAGGTGAGGTTCAATGAGGTTGATTTCATTAAGAAATTTGTGAGTAGTAGAAGAAGAAAAAAGGTGGTCTGATATGTCATCATAAGATGGATTGCTTATTGTTGATCTGTATCAATGTAAAAAGATGTGCAGAGTCCTTGAGTTTGTAATGCGCTTATATCCTCTGTACCTCATGACAAACGTCTATGTTCCATTCATTCATTCATTTTCTATGGCTTATCCAGGTCAGGATTGTTGTGGTGCTGGAGCCTATCCCAGTGGTAAATGGACAAAAGGCAGGGCACACCGGGGACAGGTTGCCAGTCTATTGCAGGGCTGACACATACAGAAATCAATAACACTCCCATTCACACCTATGGTCGATGTAGATATTCCAGTCTTTAGGGATGGGAAGAAACCGGAATAATGTTATTATGGCTACTTTAACGATGGGTAAAATAACAACTTTAATACCTTGTTGTCTGCTTTGATTTGAAAAATTTGGAAAATCCTCCGTTTCATTGTGACGTATACTCGAATTTACGTCACAAGTAGCAAACAGTGAGTTCTGAAGTCGTAATGTCCTCTAATTCAATGACAGAAATCTAATTAAAATAGTTGATTTAGACATGCAGTGTCTGCTTTTTGAACGTGTGTTTGTTACTTCCCACATAAACTGCACAATTCTATGACGAGGCATGTCATACGACTCGAGTCCACACCGTTGTCAACGGTACATTTAGCAGAGTTCTGCTAACATGCTAGCATCTGTCATCACTACAAGCAACCACCGATGCGTTCATTCTGTCCGTTAGCATGGGGAGCGTTAGCCTGCTGCTGTTAGCACGGTGGCTGCTTACCTGGACAAACAGCTCCGTCACTGACAGCAAAGAGAATCCCAATCTACATTATCTGTTCATCACACGCCGGCGAAATCTGCTAATTCACGTTATTAGTGTGGTTTCGTCTGACACCGAGCGTGCATTAAACGAGCCGAGCTGTTGGTTTCCAACCAGTGTGCTGAGGATGGCTTCGTCTCCTGGAAAACCACGTGAACGGTGACGTTTGCGTCACTTTGGTGCTTCTTTTGGGGGATGAATCACGTGACGACCAGAACTTTGAAATTTTGCGGGATTTCACGTAGACGCAACAGAACGGTGGTTCCGTTTTCTGTAGTTTATTCACACCTTCAGACCTGTCCCAGGTTTTGTGTTATCCAAGTTGTCCTCCTAAGGTGGGCGTTTGGAAATAGGGGGTGGGTAGCAAAATTCTGAATCCTTCTAAAAAGATGTTCCTTTCAGTCGGTGTATACAGTGAATAGCATAAAGTGTGAGCCACGGCTGATATTATTATTTTTGTATTCATAATTAAAAAGAGAGGGGGATGCTGCGGTGGCTCAGCAGGTAGGTTTGATTCCGAATTGTACCCTTCTGTTCATGTCTACTGTTCCTATCATAATAAGGCAGAATTGCCCCCCCCCATCCCCAAAAAAAAATGAGTGAGGGGGAGAGAAAGTTACTGTAATATAAGCTACATGATAGAAAAGTACACTGCAGCAGAGTATTAAGGCTTTAGAGTCGAATTTATGACATTACCCTGTAATGGAGGAGGATAGTGTTTTTTCTATTGTTTTTTATTTTAGTAACATACGTTATGGACAGGAGCAATCAGTCTACATAGTAAACACTAATAAGACAGGCAAGAGAGTTTGATACCTCAGCTAAATTGTGAATAATAATAATAATAATGTTATAGTTATAATATAAATGAAATACTGATTTGCTGGACCTGTGGATTCAAACAGACACACAGACTCTTCCTGTTATGTGGTTATTCTCTCCTATTATTATAATTATCACCACCACCATGAAGACAGAGGTTATGGATAGTACGATGTACAGTGTCTATGAAATGACTAGAAATGATCAGTTGATTTTCGTTAAGATTTTCTGCCAAACATGGTAAATGGGCTGCATTTCTATAGCACTTTTATCCAAAGTGCTTTACAATGTTGGCCTCATATCTACACACCGACAGCCAAGGTAAGGCCCACTTGCTTGTCAGCAGTGATTTGGGGTTTGGGTCTTGCTTAGGGACTTTCGACATGGACACGGAGAAGTGGGGGATCGAACCGGCCCTTGGATCACTAGCTCACCTTACCACTTAAGCCACGCCGCCTGAATATAATCTCACTGACAACATGATTCAAATGTAAATTAGCGCGTCATCATGGCTGTGCTCTAACCATGTAAGGGAATCTTCAATAGCACTAATTTAGCTATCTGGCACAATTTTTCACTGAAGCTGACCCGTTAATTAACTTTATTTTTTACTTAATTGTTTGTTTGGTCCCCCCTGTATAATGACGGCAAATACATAATCAAATGAAATCAATAAATAAAGATATGTTTTTAAATACTTCTTGGCTTCAAAACAGCTTATCGTAATGCTGCCAACAAGGGTTAAAGGTTACACTCAGGGTTCAATTTCATTATTTTTCTGTGATTTTTAATCCGATGTTTTTTAACTTTAACTTTTTGATTCATTAGGATAGACCATAAAGAGACAAACAGGGCAGAAAGAGCGGATGACATGCAGCAGAGATGGCACAGGTCGGAATCGAGCCTGTGCCATTGCATTCTGTGGTAAGCACTGTACCAGGTGAGCTACAGGGACGTCCAGAAATCTTTCCTGAAATACACATCGAGTTCAGTGACAAAGCAGCACAGTCTAAACATTGCGTGTGTGTGGGACAACAAACAATTTGGATTTTGTTTACTGATTATAATGAAACATGCTGTAGTAGGAATGCCGAGTTTTGTTCAATAACCTGCGTTCAGACCAATGACCTGTCCTCAGGCAATATTTACATACGGCTCCTCCTACCCCGGCTGAACCCTTATCTGTATGCGTTAGGCCCGTTTTGCCCCGGGCCACCATATCCTCTACTTGCACCCCTGCTCTCCTTATGAAATTCGTGAAAAGCCAAGAGTTTCCCTTCAGCTTTGGTTGCAACAACAACCCCCTTTGTATTGTCTTTTCTTTCTTATATATGCTCCTTATACGCCTGTGTCAGAAAGCCCAGATAAAATGCCTTTACATTTCAGAATAAACTGCTCTGTGAAGTTGCAGTACAATGTATGTCATCTTGATGTCGTTTAACATCTATTCTAAATCTATCCATTAAACTTTGCACCATCCAAAATATACATCTGCAGGGATGTTTCCCAAACAAAATTTCTTTGTTTTTAAATTTATCTGTACAATTCCAGCATTCGCAAACATCCAAACAAAGATATCCTCATTTTCTCATTCACATCCAGAATATTCTGGAGATTTAATTAAGCCAGACATGCATTGACTCGGGTTGTCATGCAGTGTCTGACAGACCACGCTAGATTTCTGTTCACCAGTCCGACTGCTCTCCTACATAATTGTAAGATTGGTCCGTTTATCGTCGTCGTCATCAGTTTTATCATCCCAAGTTACAAATTAAATTTGGTTTTATCAAAACCTTCATCTATTCCTTACAGATTATTGGTCCTTTCTGGCAGATCAGTAAGAACGGGTTCTACACAGTAATATCCTATTTTAGACTGGATACGTTTCTTAGGCATCATTTTGCTAGCAGGTCCAATTGGAATATCTTTTAAATTTCTTCATAGCTTTTCATTCCACCCTGGGCAAATCATAATCATTCATTCCTTCTTAATGATGACAGATTTACATTTTGATAGTTTACTCGTTTGTGACCCCATGATTCAAGTTCATGCATTCAAGGTATAAACAGATTTATAGATATATCAAAACACACAATATATGTGCACCTGAGAGGAGTTAGTCTTTTTTTTTTTCTCAAGGTGTGTTAATGCCGTTTATACCCCTTTAGAGAGCCTCAAACCCCTTAGGCACCTCAAGACAAAAAAATATTAACGCATTCAAGAGTTTGAATAGGCCAACTGTTTATTCATGTACAGTCAGTACAGTCAAATTATACATCCTTGAGTAATTGGATACAATTCAAACAATAATCCACGCAATGTAATTTAAATTCTCCACAGTGTTGGCCACCCAGCAAGCAGAAAAAACTTAAGTACTGCAAATGGATGAAAGATTCTACAATGAGAAGCCGTACACACACTTGGTTGTGACACAGAGTGTAATGGCGACTTTTTCTATGCTGGCCTGAAGGATGGATCCGATGGACACAGACTGTCTTTTCATGTGGTTTATTACAAGCTCAGATCATTCTGTTTTTACATGCAACAGCTCATAGAAAGGCATGATAAGAAGATATACTTTCAAGTAAACAACGTCTGTTTCTCTTATTCTAGTTTGTCTAAGCACATCTGGAACTGATCTGGTACTCCCAACTGCATTGGGGCCTGTGCTCACTTCAGAAATATGATGAGACATTCTGGTACAAAACATAATGAATTAATAATTTTTCAAATTCAGGATATGCTGTGTTTATTATATTTAACCGTGTGCTGGTTTAAGAAAGTAAAAAGGATGAAAAAGGTATCAGTTTTTTTTTGGTTTACGAGATTTAATATGTACAAAAAAAGTCAGATAAAAAAGTCTGTTATCACTTTTTCTCTTTTTTTTTTCATTTTTTTTTTTTTACTTTGCCCA
>OMNV01000335.1:6676-17836 GCA_900303265.1 Brotula barbata | reverse complement strand
TTTCCTTTGCCCAATCCTCCTCCATAAATGTGGGTGCTCTTCCTCTCCTCCCACGGTGGCACAAGGCAAGTAACCAAAAAACAAAACCAGCACAAATGCACAAAGAATCAGACTGCAATGCAGGAAAATATTGCTGTGAGGGCATAAGGCGATTGTAGGAAAAATAGAGCCCACAAAGTGTGATTATTAGAATGCAGAGTTCTACAGGCTTCCAGTGATCACTGATTGGCAGGAATACAGAGAGGTGTTCCTTCACTCTCTCACACACACACAGTAAATTTGCAGGAACCCTATTGTTGTTATATGCAAACAGCCTGAAGCTGGATAGGATGCACAGAGACACATGCAAATGAGCCTGTGTGGCTTTGCAGGCTGTACTGGAGAGGTGAACGTTTCTCTTAGGAAAATGCTGATAAGCAGCCGTGGATTCCCAAACTTTTTATCCCAATCCTAAAGTCCTTTTGGATAAAAGCAGAGGCAGCTCAAGCTGAGGTGAGTGGACTCCCAGCTCAAGCTCATTCATGCCTTTAGTACTTTTAGCATACTGGGTTTATGGTGTCCTAGAAGTAAGTTGACTTTTAATGACAGCGTGCTCACTGACAGACAGACTGAGGACTGACGGAGCTTTATGGGAATATATTCCTGTCTTATGAATATTATAAGTAGCTCTCAGGCAGGTGTGTTTGTGATTTGTTGGCTGTGTGGAGGGGGGGACCACATTAAAATAAAGTTGAGATAATTTTACTGGGTGACCTGAGTGCTTCATTGTCTGATTTAAGTGACAAACCTGTAGGAAAATCAGCCACATTTATCATTGCAGATATTAAGATGAGCACAGACACGGTGGAGCACACAGAGGCTGCAGCTGATCAGACAGGTAAGATTATCTCATCTCAACACTAAAAACTCTCCACACTTATTATGTCAGAATGCTGTGTGCGTTCCTTTGAAGGCTCGTGTTTTAGACTTATTTACTTCTGTCCCAGTGTGACTCAGTGGCCCTTGTAACGCAACAAAAAAGAACATATTGCCTGGATGATGTTGTTTGTGTTCAGCAATTTAAAGACACGTTCAGGTGATTTTCCTCTGACGGGTTTTAGGACATTTGTTGGACTCTGGGCTCTCAGTGTGTGTGGTACCAGAAGTGTTGAGTGTTTTACTCATGTCACTCATTCTACTCACTTGTAATGCTGCTAAAAAAAACAGCTGTGTTTCTCCTGCTGGAAAGACTTTTGATCAGTTATCTTTATGAAAGTTATTGAACATTCTTCCAGTCAGAGAAAAGCTGTCGCTTCATGTGAGCAGAAAGTTCACTTTGGCTGTTAGTGTCTGTACCAGGATGTACCTGGGGCTGTTTGCTGAGAAATACTGGTTGCCGGGAGCTCAGCATGCAACCATTCACAAAACAACAACAGCAGTATTATGCAAAACTTGAATTCAGACGGGGTAATGTGTGTGTTTGTCAGGGTCTGGCACGTTGGTGTAGGGTGAGGTGAAATTCAGATCAGTGGCGTCATTTAGTCATTTTTACACGTGGCTCATCATTTAAAGCCTTTCAGCTGGACTGTTCATCCAGCTTATGCATGTCATGTACATTGTCGCCTGTCATATGTTTCCCAGCATGCTCCACATCTGGATAGCACGCAAGCCTTGAATTTTCCTTTGTTCATTGCCATAATGGATGGAAGCAGGGCAGAGTAAAAATGTGACCTGTGAGAAACAGCATATTTAAATGATAAAACGTCATAGTACAATCCTATCCAACCTAGTCATTAGTCCAGGTCCTCAGGGATCCTCAGTCACTTAGGTCTTGTGCCTTGCTTGGTATTCCAAGTCTCATCAGGAAGCTGGGACATCAGAAGAGGAATTATGTATTGGCAAGGTACGATAGATAATACTTAGCAAATTTTAATGCACTTAGAAAATAACAGATGATTTTCTAAATTTAGTCCAACTGCATTAACATTGAACAAAAGTCAAAGTGTTTTATTT
This sequence comes from Brotula barbata, assembly GCA_900303265.1. Classification (NCBI taxonomy): domain Eukaryota; kingdom Metazoa; phylum Chordata; class Actinopteri; order Ophidiiformes; family Ophidiidae; genus Brotula; species Brotula barbata. The sequence continues at coordinate 15,844 of OMNV01000335.1, read as the reverse complement.
TATGTATTGTTTTTTTAAATATATTTGTAGTCTTGTTAAAACTACAATGATGGCCCTCTGAATTATTTATTTAATTTTAAGACCATTAAAAATAGCAATGGTAAAAAAAAAAAAAAAACTAAAAAAACCCACAATATCTAAAATATATATATAGACATAATAATACAAGAAGATATAGCTTTTGTGTTTGGTGTGTGTCAGTCTGCGTGTGTGTGTGTGTGTGTGTGTGTGTGTGCGCATGTCTGAGCTGATTTGCATGTGTGGTCATTTCCATACTGGAAGTTTGGCTCCAGCATGGTATGGGGGGGTGCAGCGATGGGGGAGGAGTGCGGGTTTTTTTGGTGAATTTGCATTGTGTGTCTGTGCATCTCTCTCCCTCTCTCACGCACACACATACACACACACCCCACTTCCAAAGGTCTAATTTGACATTCAAATCTTGTGAGCTCATCCAATAATTCTGTCTTAGTCACTGAGACGTTGAACTTTCAACGTTTCTGTCTGTCTGTCTGTCTGTCTGTCTGTCTCTCCCTCTCCCCTCTCTTTATGTCTCCCCCATCCATCTACCTCTCTTCACCTATTCACCTCACAGCCTCTCTCTCGCTCTCTTGCCCCCCACCTGACCCAGCCACCACCCAACACACAATACACACATCACTTGTACATTCGATCCACCTTTTTAAATGAAGTTCTTCTCATGTTGAATGCGACATATTTAAAATATGAATCTCTCTGTGTCTCCTAAACATCCAGAGCAGAATGGCATAGACTACAGTCGGCAGGTGAGTGAACACGGACACGCAAAAAAGCTTCAGCACTTCACAAAAATTAATTTTCTCTCCTTGGATTTAAAATAATCAGGATCGCATGACAAATAGTTGTGCCCTCAGTTGGATTTGGAGTGTTTTAGTCACCCGGTGTATTGGTGGTGGAGCGTGTGAGTGTGCACAGCGTCCACTTTAGTGCATATAGTGTTAGAGGAAATCAATAAAACTACAAGTTAACACTCAAGTCATAAACTTAACATAATCAAAGACCACCATGCCTTTTTCTGTAATGTACCCAATATTTTTTATTATTTGAAAATACATATATCGTAACAGTAGAAGCTCAATTTCAACTGTAACCCCTGTGGTTTCACATTATATTATACAACTTGTTACAAATGTATACAAAGAATAAAATCATGCAAAAGGACTCTACAGGCGCTTAAACAAAAAAGTATTTATAGCCTCCCACACATATTGAAACATACATTGTTTCAGCATTACATGGCGTTATATGGTATATGTAATATAACATGTATACAGAAGCATGTGAACTGTATAAACATTTTTAATCATTATTTATATTCTTCAGCAGATTATCAGACACAGTTCAAGCGACATTTGTCTGTATTGCGATGACGACTCAAGGGTTTTGCTGTTAGCTCGCACTTTACCAACATTGAACAAAACCAGTCACTGTTTGGTTTCCGATCATTATATGAAATGTTATGTAACATTTTCACTGTTTAACCATCTTAGACATCAGTGACCATTATTTCTTACAAATCGATGACTTTTACAAATTGGGATAGTTCATCATGTCCAAAATATTTACCTGTGCTCATAGAAATCCCCTCATTGATACAATAGGAAAAGAACAGACGACAGCCGGCGTTTCAGAAATAAAGCATCAAAATATTTACACAGGGAAATGAGATACTAAGAAGTGGTCATGAGGTCTTGTGATATTATCCTATAACGTGAAAGAATGGCATCGTCAAGCTACAATCATTCATTAATATGGAGGCATTGCTCTGTTATTATCTGTGACTTCTGACGCTGCAAACAGCAGGTACTTTGTTCTGATATTTCTGATTCTGTATTACGTGACTCAGGCCCTGACTGGTGGGAGTTTGTTTGTCAGAGTACTGGTCACTTTGTTTACTAGCCTACGCCACCTCAAAACAAAACAAAATTCTGGATCAGGACTCTCTTACTTTTTTAACCACATTGCTGTGGACTTGACATTCTCTAAGTATGGAATCATTTTTTTCTGTTACACCGGGCTGTTAGAGGAGAGGGACCCCATCTAGTTTCTTGGTAGACCTCTTCCATACATGTTAGGGTTTTTCCTTGTCTTCATGGAGAGCTCTGTATGTAATGTTAGGCTTTACAAATAAACATGACTTGATTAAGACAGGAACAGCATCCTCATCAGGATCAGGGGCATCGTGGCCGTGTGTTACAGTAATTTGAGGGCACTCTTTATTTATCTCATTCCCTCACTTTGACAATAATAATTGAATCAGTCATGGCTATGAATTTGTATTAACATTATTCGTCTTATTAAAATCTATCCTCTCCCACAAGTACACATATTAATGTTCAAACATTCCTGAAGGCCGTTCTGCATCCTCCCACTTATAATAAAAGTGGTCTCCTCTTGATGACCTTTTCTGATGGTGACATTTGTCAAACAACACAGACTGTCACCGTGTGTTTGCTGAGAGCTCAGAGGTGAACATTCACAGTGGGATATTTCCATGCTCAGACAGACACATCAAGAGATATTAAGATGAGTATTTGAACTTGAGAGAGACCTGCATTTTCATATGAAGACCGTGTCACGCAATGGTGGTTAGGACCGTTTGAATCCCGCGCTGGCCCTGGTCCCGTTTTCGTTATGGAACACATTGACAATCTTCAGACATCTGCATTTGTTTGCACTGTGAAATAGATTCTACTGAAAGTTTCTTCATTCTTGATAAACATTTACTGACGGAAAAATACTGGAAATTAAAAAAAATAAGTTCAAAAAATTACTTTAGAAAGATTTGGCAAAATAGGAAAAAATAACAAACAAACATCACAATACATTTATTCTTGAATTTTTTTATTTGTTTATTTTTTGAAAATTTTTGCGAGTAAAAGTGGGAAACTCGTGTTTGTATTAGAGAGGGTTATGTAGGAGAAAGTTGAACCTGGTTTTGGATCAGATGATGCCTGACACATCGCCGACACTTTATGATGAAGCTCACAGAACCGGAGCCGTGTGAACATACAGATTGGCTGGTACTTTTATTGACTGTGACTCTTAAACTTTAACTGACTTTGCAGACAACTAATAACCTGGAGACAAATGAGCGGCTCTGCCCACACATGTCAATAGGCAATGACAGCTTGGTTGGTACTTCTCAAACAGTTTCTAGCTATTTGGATAATTCTTCACATGTTCCTTTTGGCACAAGGATGATGTTTCTGTCTTCTTCCTGCTGCTGTTTACAGGAAGTGCCATGAAATTGGGAGGGGAGTATTTGCATATTGGCTCACCTGAGGGGAGGGAGAGAGAGAGACTATCAGTACGTGTGTGTGTGTGTGTGTGTCAGACCAAACTGGTCCTGTGTGTGTATGTTCGCATGCACACTCACAACACGCACAGACACACACACACACACAGTAAAAATGTTACGCAGCAGAAATAGATGGATTTCATCAAGTAAGGACATTGAAGATAAGTGCTAATCTGTATCAACAAATGTTTCATGTTTGGCCACAGATTAAGACAGAGGACATTTGTGACTCGCCCCATTCTGCGTCCATACTGAAGACATGTCATCTGACACAGGGTCCAGCCGGGAATGGAGGACAGCTGAATGGGGTATGACACACACTACTGTAATAACTGCCGCTGTGATCAACACATGTATACAATTCATATTGCATATGGCATATCCACAACTATATGCTGTAGTCCTAAAATGACCTAAAGAATCAAAGAATCAAATACTCCATCAATATCCAAATCTATGCTGTGGTTGTCATATATATTTGCTGACAGGGGAATGCCAAACGTGCACAGCAAGTATGGAAATAATAAAGGCAAAGGTGTCAAAAAACACGTAGGCATATGCAATTTCTAGTTAAATCCAGTCAATCATATTCACCACAATACGATTATAGAATTTAAAATGTAAAATAATGAAAAACATCATGATTGCTCCTGTATTTTAATGCGCAGAACTGATTTAGGACACTGTTAAGCACAGAATAAGGCCCAAAAAGCACAAGTCTGACATTTCCTGCTGTGTTACTTTTAAAGAACACCGGTCAGCCTATCAGGAGAAGAACATTTATGAGAAACATAAGGTACGATCAAAAAAACTGAGGTAGTCAAAGATACGTGACGATAAAACACTGAGCAGAATTATACAAATTACATGTACAAAAGCAAAACCCATACAAAAAGCAAAATCTAACCATACAACATTAGAAATACAAAATACTATTAGAAGACATTCTCCAAAGCAATAGATAATACTTAGATATTAAAAGATACTACTGCACTTATGCCGTCTTAGGAAAGGCACTCCTATGACCTGCTGGGTCTCTGGTATGATGAGGTGGTGGCCTGCATGCTCACAATAGTCGCATCGTTCACTCCTACAGCGTACTCGTATTTATTTTGTCGCATGATAAAAAGATCTCTAAGCTGTGATCTATTGTATAAGGTAACAACTGTGTGTGTGTGTGTGTGGAAAGCGTATGGAGAAGTATGTCCATATTCAGTTATGCTGAATGCTGTTATGTCCCCCATTGATGAGGAATGGGTATTTTTCATTGTGAGCTATCAGCGCCTCACACAGCCCTCTGGTGGCGCTGTACACATTCACACCTTGTATTATAATGTGTTCCTTATCTGGATACAGATCACATTTCAGTGTGTAAGGTGTAAATCACTACACTTACATGTGCATGTTACTCTGATTTTTACTTGTATAAGCCAAAAAATTAACACCTAATATGGATAGATTAATTAGATTTTGTGGTTAGCCGAATATACATAATTTGGTTCTTAATTGTACAGTAGTTGAGGAAATGTACAAGGAGGTGTCTCCCTCACATGTTTACATGATTGAATATAATAATTTCAATTTATTCATTGGATTTGTGATTTAATCTGATCACACCACATAAATCATCTAATTAAGATGTTCAACAAAATCCCTTCATTGCCTATTTGGAATTTAATTACAATTAACGAAATGGCTATTGCTTATTTCAAAGATCAGTCTGAAGAATTATTAACATTATTTATCATAGATATTAGCACAGTGAGTCATAAAAAGCCACAAAAGTTTAGTTAATGTGCTCATATTAATCTAAATAGGTTTGAATACAATCAAAATCTTTAGTTTTTAAAATTTACTCAAGTAAATCTGTCGTAAAGCAGATTTTTTGGCTCTGAGGATTTCCACCATGGAATCTTTTTCAAAGTGTACCAGTCTAGGTTAAAATAATATATCTGCTGTCTGAGCAGCTTGAACCTTTAAATACTGAGAGTTTTTAAACATCGTCATCATCATCAAACAGAGACCCTGCGGGGAGCAAATATGATCTCAACTTTCAATCAAAAATTAAATTGTTTGAAATCAATGATTTGTCATGTCAATCAATAATAAGTTTATTGAAAATCTCCAATTTTGCTCTCTTAGCTTTAAGCTTTTCTCTTTAACGAATCAAAATGTTTTGCATGTTATTTCACAGTTCAAATTATTTTGGATTGCAATGCCAATGATTCATTTCTAATAAATCCTTTTCTGATTGAAGCTTTTTGAGATGATGTCATTCCCAAACCCATTTAGTCCTACACAATGTTGTTAAGCCCTGTATACTGTACATTGTGTGTTCCAGTCCTCCACACTGATGCCTGCGTTCTCTCTGCAGGAGCTGGCTTCTCTCCACACCATGCAGCAGCTGGTTCTGATGCCTCCGTCTCACCTCTCCTCTCCGTCCTCATTCTTGCTCTCCCAGAGCTCCAGCAGTCACCAAGGTGGAGTTTGACTCAACATGTCACTCACACACAGGCCCTGTAACCATGTGTGGCTTTTAACCTCTTCTCGCCCACTGACACACCGACTCACTGACTGACCAGGGCCGGCTCCGACATTGTCAGGGTCCTGTACAGATTTTAAAACGACCACATGCCCACCTGACAAAAGCCCACCTTGGCTATTTTTACTGTATATATAAGTAAATATATTCAAATACATATGTATACATGACCTCTTCCATGAAATACAGCATAGGCAGGCAGATATATAAAACATGCAATTCTTAATTTAAAATGAGCTCTATGAAATAAATGACATTAATAGTTGGGCTGCTAAGGTTGAGTTTAAATGCCGTGTTGTGTTTTTTTGGGCCGGTTCAAGTCTGATTCTTGTCACAGTGGATTCTTGACATGCCATTTTTCAAACAGAGTGTTTGTGTGTTTATGTGTGCAGCACTGCTGCAGCAGAACCTCTTGTCCCTGCCCAACCAGAGTCAGTCTGGACTGCTGCAGCATCAGCCTGGACTGGCTCTCACCCCGCAGGTAGACCTAAAGCCTGCAGTCCACATGTCCTGTACCAGACACACACCACCTGTACAACAACAGTATAAAAGCAATACCTGTACTTTTCTACACTTTCTGAGATGGTAGAGTACTCAGACGGATATTGTCACGTTTGTCCGGTCCAGGCTATGAGTCGCTCTGGTTTGGCAGGACCATCCATGGAGAATCACATGGACATGGGCCACCTGCAGTTACCCAAGCACATGGCGGTCCCACCGCAGGACGAGCCCAGCGACCTGGAGGAACTGGAGCAGTTTGCCAAGGCCTTCAAACAACGACGCATCAAACTTGGCTTTACTCAGGTACAGGCACACACAACAAAGATCTATGAGGGCTCTGCGGTTTGATCTCATGACCATGAGACTCATGTTGGACCAGATCTCTGTCCTGGTTCTGTTTTCTGCCACTTGTGTGGTTGCGTGACATGTTTGTGTCTTTTTCCGCCATAGGGTGACGTCGGCCTTGCGATGGGAAAGCTGTACGGCAATGATTTCAGCCAGACTACCATCTCACGCTTCGAGGCTCTGAATCTTAGCTTCAAAAACATGTGCAAGCTGAAACCTCTGCTGGAGAAATGGCTGAGCGACGCAGGTGCGCTGCATAACATACTGTAATGTTACTGCATGAGATGTGTTGTCGAAGCCTATTATTGTTCTTGGCTGCCCTAAAGTCCATGAAAAGATCTGTGTTAGGTCAGGGCAGAGATTGGCCTCTCCTGGGTACTGATGATGAGGAGTAATCTTTTATTTTGCCCTCTTAACAGAGAACTCACCGTCAGACTCGATGAGTAATCAGTCCTCTCTGCCACCTCTGATGGAGGGATATGGGCGCAAACGGAAAAAGAGAACAAGCATCGAAACGAACATCAAGCTGACTCTGGAGAAACGTTTCCTTGACGTGAGTCCACGTTTTCTTCCTTTCTTGTTATTGTGACAACATTAAGTGAGTGGACACAAACTTATTCCAGAGACAATATTTAATAAGTTTTATTTCTCCTTTTATTTAATCATGTCTTGTTTTAGTTTATTTTTGTTCGATTTCGTGCAGTTCCTTCTGGGTTATTTTATCTTATTTTTTGATGTATTAAATATTTCACTACTTCTCATATTTAATCCAATTTTCCCCTTTTTATCCACACATGCGCTGATCTTGGTGGTCTTGGTGGTCTTTGTGGTCTTTTTAGCTGCTGTCTGTCATTTGTGTTATTCCTTAGTTTAATGGCTGACCCTCTACGACTTGATTAATTGATCGGTGTGTATGTAGTGTCGTATCGACAGTGGTTACATAATGGCGTCGAGAGCAAGAGAATGAGTCAGGGTGTCTAGGGTGTACCCTGCCTTTCACCCTATGAATGCTGGGATAAGCTGCAGTCCCACTGCCACCCTGACTTGGATAAGCGGTATAGATAATGGATGGATGGAAACTCAGTAGTGACAGCTGGAGGACAGGTGGAGAATTGCAGTAAAGATATGGGGTACAAAACATCCATCAACATTGGACAGTTAGTTAATTATTTTGTTCACTTATTTTTCAGTTATACTAGATACTAAATTATTGCCAGTGAGTCAGAGGGTTCTTTTTATTTTTTTCCGATGATATGTTCTATTTAGACACCATTGTGTGATTTTGTTAATGGAATGAAGAGTTTTGAAAGTGCAATAAAACTTTCAGCATGCGTTTGCTGTTTTGTTGCTTGTTGCTTATTTCTAATAAGGCGTCCGAGCAATGATGAGACACTGGTAACAACGGTTAGACGTAGAGCATTAGATTCACAAATGTTTTCAAGTGGTTTCAATCACAATCACAAAATCTTCCACTGATTCGGCAAAAATGTGAGGTTTGCTTTTGGTTTTCAGAACCCCAAGCCAAACTCGGAGGAGATCACCCTGATCTCAGAGCAGCTGTCCATGGAGAAGGAGGTGGTTCGGGTGTGGTTCTGTAATCGGCGTCAGAAGGAAAAGAGGATCTACTGCCCGGTGGCCAATATACCTGTTAAATCACACAGCTTCAACTCCAGAATGGTTAGAAAAACAAATATAATCATTGTAATAAAAAAAATGGGGGGGCGGCGAAAAAATAATAAAGCAATGCAGCACAGAGGAAGAACAACACACAGATCAATAAAAAATAACGGCATTATATGTTAGTGTACAATAACATACACAATGTTTAATTCCTCGGCTGGATGATAGAATATCAGACGGAAACATGAATATATAATCTGCATTTGGAGAATAACAGCCACGGAAATAATCATTTTAGTTTGACTCTTTTCTTGCTGCATTACTCAGTGTTGGAACAAAACTACAATTTCTCACTACTAAAAATGTGTACCAAAACAATTTATTTGTTTGTGTGTGGTGTTTGTATCATCCCTACTAAATCCCTACTTAAACCTGTCTTTTCCAGTCATCAGCCTCCAGGTCGTACAGCCCTCTGGCCTCAGGTGGAGGTAAGAAGCGTTCAGATCTGTGTGTGTGTGTATATATATATATATATATATATATAATATTATATTGTTACATTGGTTGGTTATTATATCATGTTATATTTTGTTATATTGTGCTATATATTCTGTGCTTGTTCAGCATTATTTTTGTTGTTTTGTTATTGTTGGTCTTTTGTTGTTATCAGCTACTGGATGACTTTAATTTCCTTAGGTATTAATAAAGTATCTATATCTATCTATCTATCTATCTATCTATCTATCTATCTATCTATCTATCTATCTATCTATCTATCTATCTATCTATCTTCCTATCTATCTATCTATCTATCTATATATAC
>OMNV01000334.1:0-17082 GCA_900303265.1 Brotula barbata | reverse complement strand
GGGGGGTCAGAATAGGCTTGGGCTTGTTTTATTTGAAGAGAAGCTCACATCGACGGTCTTTCTAGGACTCAAGCAGCTTAATCTGTATGTGATTAAAGTACAGCGATGTTTGGATGAACTCCCGCTCAGCGGACAGCATAGCTAGCCTGTCCTGTCCCATAGTACTTCGAGGAAATTATTATTAATTAATTATCATGAGGGTTGTGATGGCTATTTATGTTAATGTAAATGTTTCAGGTAAAAGTTCTCTGAAGATTGTTCTTAGTCAACATCCGCAACAGTGACATCGCAGACGATCAATCCCGTAAACTCCACACATCACCGTACGCTGTCATTGGTTAAAAGTCAATGGCCTGTGGGCTGAGTGACTTGAGGCCAAATGAGCGTCAAATCAAGGGGGCGTGTCGTGGCGCCTGTCACTCACTTCACTACACAGATAATTGGAAGCTGATGCTGCTGTGCTTTGGCTCTAAAATAATAAGCTTTTTTGGCTATATCCCGTGCTTTTCTAATGACTTTTTGTCGCTGTTGCGGCGATAGTTTCCACCAAAAACCTTTTTTTTCTGTCAGCCCATTTATACCAGCCGCCTGCATTTAGTGCTAGGGAGGTCTCCCAAACGTACTCTTTATTCTTTCAGTATTACTACAGAAAAAAATAGAACTTAATGCTCAAAATATTGCGTCTTTTTTTGCCAACATGTGTGTTTTATTTATTTCATGACCTTTCAAACGCCTTTGCCTTGGCCAAGCCAAATGTGGTAACCCAAATTCCTGCGGTTCCACCATATTCTACATGGTGTCGCCGGTGAGCGCGCTCTGGCCGCGGCTGAAATGCCCGGATGTTATTGCAACTAGCTCCTTCAGCAAATCGACTAAACGCTGCGAAGCTGCTTCCTTGTGCCGCTACGCTCTGCCTCATCGGGAACTTTCGGCCCATTCGACACCCGGGTGAAATACAGCGGGGCGTAACGTTTGTAACTGTCGTCTATGAATGTAACATGACAGACGTCCAGTGAACGGCTCGTTATTTCGAGGTGTTGTCGTGGATTTTGGAGGCGGTTTGGCGGGACTGAATCAGGCTAACAATACGGCTAAAGCGGCTAACGATTCTCAGGTAGCAAACAGAGCTAGCTTAGCAAGCTACCGCGGCTGACATGGAAGACAAATCTTTCACTAAAGAATTAGACCAATGGATCGAACAGCTAAACGAGTGTAAGCAGCTTTCGGAGAACCAAGTCAGGACACTCTGTGAGAAGGTAAGTGGGACACCGTTACACTGCTTACATTCTCATCAAACATCGAACTCTGAACTTGGCCTTCTTTACGAAGGCGGGTTCGTCTAATTGCTGGACAGATAAGGCAGGCGGCTGCTTTCGCCCCTTTTCTACCAGTCATTATCGCCAGGAGGCCATATGCGTTGTTGCACTGTACGAGCTAACCATTTATAAAAAACATTTCCATCTCACCGTCTGTCCTAGATTAGTACGTATATATAACGATACGTCACTGCAAGCTATTTAAGGTCATACAGGCCGAAAAATAACGTCTTTTACATCATATCCAGTAAGTAGTCGGTCGCTACTGTGCTTCATCCACTGGCGTTCTTCTTGCTCAACCCTGATTTCTCTTGATATGTTGAATGAGCGAAGCGGGTTCGGTCTGCAGAGCCAAATGTTTAACTGTCACATTTAGCTTCAAGTAACGGACTCGAATTGTAGTGTATGAATCTGCGTTCCCATTTGTGTACCATATGGAAAACGCCTTACATTTGACCACTCAGCCCACAGACACCGAACTCGAAAAAATATCCTGACCCAAAAAACATTACTCACCCGTCATTATTAAAACACCCGTCACTCACATTTTAGTAGTGAAATACTCGTCCTAAAACCACACTCCTCCGTTAAAGGCTCACAGGCTGCACGGTTTCTCTCTGTACTGTTGAAATCAGTGCTTTGGCTCATAGGCACGTCGACAGTGTCGTATTACCTCGTGTCAAAAGAATGAAAACTGAAAAGTACACTCTGTTGAACTGTTCATTATGCTGTCATGAAAAGTCAAGAACCACACGGATATATTTCCTGAGTTGGGAAAATCAGAATGTCGCTAAGTGCAAGAATAGATAACCTTAAGAAAAACTGTTTCAAGTATATCTGTTTTAATGTTTTGAATGTGTAAAAGTGTTTGAATAGCTTATAAATGTGTAATTATGTTTTAATGTGTTCTTTATTTTTCCCTGGACACTTCATCACCGCTGACAGTTTGAGTTTGAAAGAATTAACTCAGTTACGTTTGGATTTTCCTTTTCCAGGCAAAGGAAATTCTTACCAAGGAATCCAATGTTCAGGAGGTGAGCGTCCTCATTTACCACACATCACTCACGCACATAGGTCACATAGCTGGAGCTGTGAACAGAATGAAACGAGCAATTAACTCTGTGTAAATGGAGAACATGCAAAGGCTGAGGTGCTGCACAGACATATAAACCTTCCACCTTCCACTGGAGAACTTCCACAGTTCTTCTGTCTTTGTTCCTGTTTTCTCATCCTGGACTGACTGGATGATTAGTTCGGGGCGCAGTCTTGTCCAGACCATGTTTTGAAGGACTCTGTGTTCTTCTCAGATTCTCTGTGGTTTGGCTGTATGTTTGGGCTTATGCTGCAGAATGAAGCAGAGGGATCAATCAGACACCTCCCTAATGGTATAAAGACAGATGTTTTTGTCAAACATCTTAAGGCTCAAGGTTAAAATAGCTAAAATAGAAAAAAAAATGCTGACAAAACAAACAAATGGCCGAACTTCTTCAGTCTTTTTTCTTTAGAACATAAATAAATTGGGCACCTCCTTTCTCTGAGAGCAGGAAACGAAACATGAAGAGGATCTCAATAAAGCAACCTGTGCAAAGAATTAAAATTCTGCTCTGTTTTGTTAGAAGTTAATGTGCAGATGAACAGGATCCTTCTTACACTGTGTGTTTAACCCAATGTGAGCAATCTGACATCTTATTTACACTTTGTGCAGGGCTCTGACGTTCAGCTCACACCTATAAACTAGAAGCCACTGTTATCATTACTGTTTGTGTCATCAAATATACTTTATTCCATTGGCATGCATCTTTTCAGCATTTACCTTTGGAGCTCTTTAAAAATTAATAGTCTGTTAATCAAATACGCCACCTGTGGACTGGTGTATGTCATTACAGTAAATCTTATTATACTGTATATAGGCGTGGCTATCGCTACTGATTTCCTGAATCGTTTGGATTCACAAGGTCCCGAATAGATTCAATTTTCGATTCAATATTGATTCATTTAGAGCAAGGGTGTCAAACTCGTTTTACTTCGAGGGCCACATTCAGCCCAATTTGATCTCAAGAAGGCCGGACCAGTAAAAGCACTGCTCATTTGTTAGGATTACAACACATTTTTGTAGTACATTAGTATTTTTATTATTATTTATCAATTGTTATTACAATCAAATTATGTCAGGAAAATAGTACTTTAGTACTACAAATTGTATTTATTATTATTATTATTATAACCTGGGTATTTACAGGAGCACTGTTGTTCCTTTGAGCAACTGTTTTGCAACATTATTATTGAATTATGTCAGGAAAAATACCAAACTTGTTGTAATCCACTTTGCGTCTGCAATGCGGTCCATAATTCTACTAGCGACCTAGAACTAGTGATTGGAAGCGAAATTGGCTTGTTTTGTCGCATATTTGTAACACTGCAAATTTGAGAGCGTGCGCAGGAAGAGTCTAGTGCATGTGCAGGAAAAGTGGAACGCGAAGAGCGAAGATATAGCGAGCGCAATGGAGACACTGAGAGACTTCTGTGCTCTGAAAGTCCGTCTGTACGCTCAGTAATGAGGCGCTAATAGAACTCCATGGTGTTCTCAGGACAGCACAACCCCCTGTGGACAATTCAAGAATAGTAGCACTTTATTACAACAACGTCTATCATTTTCACACTTTCCAATATCATCCAGGTGGCCAGACTGGACCCTTTGGCGGGCCGCATCTGGTCCGTGGGCCGTATGTTTGACACCCCTGATTTAGAGATACTTCAGTTTCAATACCAATTTTGCTTGGTTATGAATGATTTTCACCTAAATAATGTGCAAATTGTGCAAAGATGAAACCCTCTAAACTCGTGCGTTAATAAAATTACTATTCAAAAAAATAAAATGTTGACCCTTAAGCAGTTACATCACGGCACTTTTTATTTAACATGACCTGCACACTAGAGAGTCCAGCCTGAGTTTCTTTTGTCATATTTTTTTAATCTAAAATGCTGCCTTCAAACCTAACGCAGCACTCGGTGGAGGGGCTCCTGACATGTTTTGGTCCACCTGTCTCTCATGTGGACATCTCGTTGGGCGGTCTTGTGAGACTAAGGGCCCTTTTACATAGGACGCGATGGAGCTGCGTGTTGCTCTGAAACCCATTCATGTTTGCGGTGTACCTCGCGCAAAGGTGAATTTGAGCAATGTGCCGCAAGCCGTTGATATTTGTGCACAATATGTCAGTGCAGGGCCCAAAGTTCAATCTGGTTAAACTTTCGTCACTGCGCTCTGACGTAGCCCATAGAGATCGCTGAACACAGTTTTTCGGAATAAATGTGTGTTTCGAAGATCAATTAACTCAGACAAACTGTGTTTTGTGGTGTTTGCTGGCTGGTGCGACACATGTCTCCAGTTGTACAGAGCACTGGGGAGGAAAGCCCTCTCATGAAAACACATTACCAACAGGGTCTCGCGCTGTGCGCCATACCTTGCGTCGAGCGCTGCGCATTGCTCTGAAACCCATTCCTGTGTGCGGCGTACCACACCGCCCACAGAGGATACAGGAAATGACATGTATTAAAAGATCGACCCAAGGATTTTATGAATCGATACCGGATATTTCAGATGAAGATTGATGTAAATCGGAAAATCTAAAAAAAAACCCAGCCCTAATTATATATGGCTTTACCGGCAATGAAAATTATTTAAAATGTGAACCATCTGTAGTTAAATGTAGGTAGCGTCATCCGTGTCATCAGGTCACTGGACGTCACATCACTTGTGTTTCAATGATAGGCCCACGACACCTCCAGAGGTCATTGGCAACATCTGGCGTCATTGGTGTGCCCCCCTCTGCTTTTACCCCGTCCACTCCGGTTCTGATGGTGTTATTTTCGGGCCCGTGTGATGTCTGTCCTCTTACTCCAGAGCCACCGACTTCCCTGTTCGGCAGCACTGGAGAGGGCTTTGATGGCTTGACCTTGGGCTTGGCCACGGATTCCTGTGTCCTTAAGTAGGCTGGTAACTGACTTGCCTACGAATTCTCGACAGTCATCTTTAACTGGGCCAACTTGGAAATTAAGTTGTTCAAAAATTAAAAATAAATCAATCAAATCCACATAATGAAATATATCAAATCTAACAGTCAGATGCCAGTTAAACCAATCAATTATTGAACAGTTAGTGTAAAATGCACACTAGCACATCATGAACACAGTCCATGAATCATTGCAGCACTTAATTTGTCTTGGCTTGGCTCTTAACGTTGCTAGAGTCCCCACCACAGACACAGGCTGTGCACCACAGGCACTCCCAAATGAACATTATTATTCTGGAATGAATGAATATTTGTCGCTATTTGGCATATAAAAAATATAGTTTTGAAAAGTTGTTGGCCTTACAGGCCTGTACAATTTCAGGGGGAACACTGCTGCTATCTGAATTTCATTCCTTGGTAAACCTGAAGCTGCTTTTGTTCGCCCATTATGATACTGTATATTAATGCTCTAAGATGAGGTGAATGTAGAACATTTTTCTCAGAAAAAAACTCTTCATGAGATCCTCTGGAAATGTTAATTTCATCATAGGAGTGGTAAACATGGACAGTGAATTACAAAGTTTAGTCACACAAAGTGACAGTGAAAGTATGTGTCTCACCACCAGACGTGTGTTGTTGGATATTGTTGAGTCTGTTCATCATGTTGCTGCTTTTTTTTTTCCGATGTTCTTGATAGGTGCGATGCCCAGTGACGGTGTGCGGCGACGTCCACGGTCAGTTCCACGACCTGATGGAGCTGTTTAAGATTGGAGGAAAGTCTCCTGACACCAACTATCTGTTCATGGGCGATTATGTGGACAGAGGATATTACTCTGTGGAGACAGTCACACTTCTTGTCACGTTAAAGGTGAGCTCAGGTGACTGTCTGAAAAATTACATGCGTCGTAAAATAATAATTATCACGTTTACATGCCGTTAACCAAGGTTAAGTTAAAAGTTGAAGGTTTATGGTACAAAAGACAGGTGGTGCTATAAATGACAGAGATTATCACATCAGAACGGCCCTTCATCCCTCACTATTTTCAAATCCATAATGTTGAATAACGTGAATATTGAGTTGGTAAAAATTGACTGAAATGCGCAGTCTGGACAGGATTAACATGACCGAGGAGTTCTGGTGATGTGTTCTCTGTCCCTGTAGGTATTTAAGAAGCAAAGACAATAAAAAATAAATCAAGTTCATTTTTCTGTTTGCACTTTTATTTACACACGGACTCATCTGGATAGATTCACAGATCCATCCAATATGTATATTGCTTATCTATGGTTGGGTTACAGTGGGGCTACGCTCAATTATAACCACAATTAATTGTATGGCGATTGTCTTCCACACCTTTTTCATAAAGCGACAAAGACTTACATTTGGTTTCGAGCATTGCCTAATAAAGAGTGACTGTCAGCATTTTGTGATTCATTTTACTGTATTATGATTTCTATCTTGAGTAATGTCCAATCAACATTACTCTGATAATGTTGAACCGATATAATAAAGTATCGGTGTCAACATCAACACGCCATTGGCTTCACAGAGGGAGGATTTCTTGTTATGGGTTGAACTGAAGTTGTCCGATGTTTATTTTCTTATCCTGTTGTCTCATTGTTGCATGTAAACAAATGTAACGAGCTCATAGGAAAAGCTTTAAAATCTTGGAGAAACAAAGTGGGACCCTCTGCTCCCTTTCAGCAGACCAATACTGCTCCAAGCCATCAGCAAGTGTTTTGGCTTGGTTATTCTCCACGTTTTTGTTTTGTTTTTTTGTTTTTTTTTTTACATTTTTTTGTTTTGTTTTTCAGGTTCGCTTCCAAGAGCGAATTACCATCCTGCGAGGAAACCATGAGTCACGGCAGATCACGCAGGTCTACGGCTTTTACGATGAGTGCCTGAGGAAGTATGGCAATGCCAACGTCTGGAAGTACTTCACAGACCTTTTCGACTACCTGCCGCTCACTGCGCTTGTCGACGGACAGGTGGGAGGACCAGAAGCTAGTCACTATATTATTTTACCCATTATCTACAAATCTTCATCTGCTCTGTAGCAGCCACTTAAACATAACATCATAATGGATGAAGAAGTAAAAACCCACAGGATTGGCAATGAAGGGCAGAGGGGTGGGATTTAATCTGTTGTACAGCCTGACATAATTTCTTTTGCATGAAAGGAATTTTCTTCACTTTTGCACTTTTAGCATTAATCCAATCAGTTGTACGGTATGGTGTCTGCTTTTCTTCTGTCCTTAAATTGGCAGTTTTGAATTTTGTTTTGTTTTTATGCTTAATTCCTCTGGTTGAAATGTGGCTTTCAAAGCATTTGATCTTTAAGGTCTGCTCCATCTTCTTTTAAGGAGGAAATAATGTCACTGTGCATGTTTCAGATCTTCTGTCTGCACGGAGGTTTGTCTCCCTCCATAGACACTCTGGATCACATACGAGCTCTGGACCGCCTGCAAGAAGTGCCACATGAGGTACACTAACACACACACAGAGATGTATTTTTCATCTCTCTAAATGCTGAATCTCAGAATGGCGTGTTATGTAAACTGAGAACAACAAAATCACATGAAGTTTTTCCCTGAAAGTTGAGCTCTAATTACAAACCAAAATCTCACTGAGGAGACGCGACGTCCTCTCAAGAGTTTGAATATTTACACACAAAATGAATCAGCTAAATTAACCCCCTTTGCCCCAGGGTCCCATGTGTGACCTACTTTGGTCAGACCCTGATGATCGTGGTGGGTGGGGCATCTCTCCCCGAGGTGCTGGCTACACCTTTGGTCAGGACATCTCTGAAACATTCAACCACGCCAATGGCCTCACTCTTGTGTCCCGTGCCCATCAGCTGGTCATGGAGGTAACACACACACAATATCATGTAATGTGTAAATGTCATGCTTGAGTTCCTGCAGGATTGCAAAAAGTGAAAGTAAATTTTTGTGTGGAAGATTACTTTGATGTTAATGTACTAATTAATTGAGCATTTAGTTGAGACTAGTCACAGTTGTTGTCACAGCGAATTGCTGTATTGTCTAAAGATAAAACATGTCTTTATTCTGGACTCATGTCTGGCTGATGATATCTGTGGTTTCTCCAGTCTGACAATGTGTTTGTGTTTGTTTACGTGCTTGTCTGTGTGTGCCACCAGGGTTATAACTGGGGTCATGACAAGAATGTGGTGACTATCTTTAGTGCTCCAAACTACTGCTATCGCTGTGGAAACCAGGCAGCCATCATGGAACTGGACGACACCCTCAAATACTCTTTGTAAGTACAAGATGCTGAATGCATTGAGATGAAGAATTTGATCCTCCTCTTCAGTCACTGTTGAAGCGTCATAAACGAGTTCGATAACAAAATTGTGGTTGAATGTGCTTTTGTGTGAATAACAATCTCAACCAGTTGAGTACAAGCATTTTTGTTTCACTTATTTGCTCTAGTGTCAAAATCAGACATTGACGGTGGTTGCTTGGAGATGCTGTCTTGCGTTTCCCTGTTCTTGCGTTACCATTGATTTTACCAACGTTTGCTAAAATAAAGCTAGTCTCTGGCCTGACTGTCCAAACCTGATTCTACCTAAAAGGTTCTTACTGATTAAAAAAAAAAGGTGAATATTTATTTTGTTCATTGATTTATTGAAACTGGCACTGTTCACAGAAAATCTCATTTTTTCCTCCCTTGAGTATATATATTTCACATTGACCTGGTCAATCTTCAACAAAGTTAAGTCTGTCATTCTGTCTTAAGTTGAATATTTATTGGTTTCTCAAGTGTTAGTTGACAGGCAAACATCACTAACTCAACTTTGCCTCTTCAGCCTTCAGTTTGACCCTGCCCCCCGCCGTGGCGAGCCCCATGTGACCAGACGCACTCCTGACTACTTCCTGTGAATGTCCAAAGCCTCCATATTGATTATTAATCAAGCTCCACCCCTTTCTTCCTAATGTCCACCCCCTTTGGATTGAAAGAAGTTATTAATACTGTACCAGGGACAATAGAAATCAATTATTGGCTGACCAAGAGATTTTAGCAAAAGAGGTTTAGAAATAAGTGGTGCCCCCTACAATAGTGTTTTCAATATGCTGTCTTTCATGCTGTGCATCTGGAAAAAAACATGTACAACAATGATCTGTTGGAGAACATTTTCTTTTTTTTTTGTTTATTACATTTTTGAAACGAGATAATAAAACTACCAACGTGGACCAAATGTGCCATATTTTGATCCTTTTACCACATGTACAACCTGCAGAGTTTGTTTTTTAGTTCAGCACTAAACCCCACCTGATGGCGCATCACATCTCATGGTATAATGTGCTTTTTTTCTGTTGCAAGATGATTATAAAAATGAAGAAAAGTATAAAAAATGAAAGTTAGCTTCTAGTAGTACAGCTGTCAGTTCTATCTGTCCAGGCTGCAGCCGCTGCTCATCTCAGCAGACATATTACTGTAATTTGAATAAAGACAATGGACGTATAAATAAAATGTCCTATTGACAAACTATGGGACTATGTTTCTTTTGTTCAACAAAGCTTTTATTATGTAAAAAAAAGACCCTAGTGCGTCTAATGATTTATCTCCTGCAGATATAATGCAAGCAATACGATTCAATTTTGTATGACAAGGCCAACAGAAATGTTGTACTGTCTAATGATTATTTGCGCAGCAGCTTTTTAATGTGCAGAATAAAATCAGTGACTAATTCTAAAGTTCACAGTAAATATCTGTAATAAGTTCCTTGGAATCCAAGGGAAAACATCTTTCTAATGAGCCTAAATTATGAAAAGTATAATAGTATGTTAAAGTAATATTAATATTATATTCAATAATTATTATAGACAAATAAAAAGAATAAATCAATTACTGAAGTTACCTTTAAGTTGACTGAAAATATGTGACAAAGCATACATTTCCCATAAAACATGATGAAACCCTCTCGGTCAGCCATTTACCCAACCATCACGAGATTTTACGGGAAGCGCCTACCAATGGTATCCGTGCTAGCTCGCCCGACTAGCAGCTCAACTCCCTGGTGTTTGAAGGTAGAAGTCATGTTTGTGTTTTATGTTGCCCTAGTGGCTTATAAATGTCTGTTTGAACTCTGATTGTAGTTTGTACCAGCAAACTCAAACTGTTCGTTTAGTTTCTTAGCCGATTACCGTTTGATTAGCGTTAGCTAAACAGCTACTATCCGCTAAATGCTAAAAACACCAAACATCAGCTGACATATAATCAAATAACTGAAATCAACTGATCTAATTGGTGAATCCGGGTCATGTGACAACAAACTCCGTAGTATCTATCGGTTTTTTATGAATATGAGTGATATAGACACAGGTTATGACATAAAGCTCTAAGAAGCATTGAATCATTCTATCAAATTGGTTCATTTGCCACTTGCTGGACAGAAAGTAGGTCACGAGTATTGCTTCAAATGAATATGAATATCAGTGCTTTTAGTTATTTAGGTGTTAATTATTGACAGAAGGTTCAGTACCTGTGTGTTTAAACTTAAGTGCTATAACTTTAGCTTAGTGAGTGTCAATGCATAACCTGTGGGTGAAGAACATATCGCGAAAAAGAAAATTGGTTCTGAGTCTTCTGCTGTTCGTTTTCCCCCCCAAAACAGCTTGGATGTTTGGAGATGTCAAAATCGGAGAAAAATCACAGAAGGGTGGAGCAGCCTATCGTAATTCTATTGTCATAAACATAGTTACCGCAAAGTTTTCTTGAAACATCCAGCCAGTCATCCGTCCATCCAGTCGCTAACCCACTTTATCCTTGTTGGGGTAGCTGATGCCACCCTAATGTCACCAAACTGTAAACTCTCTAAACTATGATGACGCTTGATATCTTGTCCATGAAAACGACGAACCGGAGAGGAGACAAGGCGCAGGCGTGACAGTCACTTTGTAGTGGGGTGGGGTAGGTAATCGTTTGCCGTGTTACCGTGTAGTGTTATAGCTGTCTATGTGCACAGTCTGCCTGTCCACTCATTGTGCAGGACCGGATTCTCACTCCGAGCGTCACAGAGCCAGAGCATTCACAACGATAATGTTCGGTGATTTCTTATATGTGAATGTAGTAGAGCTACTATTCTCTGAGATTACAACCTGCTAATTTGCGGTAAAAAAAACTCGCATACCAAAAACATGCACACAGCGTTAATAAACCTCACATCTGCGTGAATGTGCAAATCGATCGCATAACGCCGTAAAATTTTCCCCCCACTTCAATAATTATAAACATGATATATAAAGTATTTTTGGAAACTTAAACTAAAGTCTTTCCATTTTACCCCCAACAGGAAATTGGAACTGCTCATTTTCCCTTAGCATTATTCCCTGTGTCGACATCACCATGGGAAGGAGGAAGGTGGCACTGTCACCTCTTATGTGACATCTTATGGAGAATGTGTTTCTGTATTATCAGGCTGTGTGTGCTGATGATCTCAGCCACCTGCTACAGACCACAGAAATGCTTCTGGAACCTTTTCCCTGTCATCCTCCTACCGTTTTCACTCCTTGGTTCCCCCACACCACTGACCGCCTGCCACCTCTCAGACCTGCTAGACCTGCTCCAGTCATCAGAGCCTGCTGTCAGTTCCCCCTAAACTTGCACTGCATCCAGAACTCCACAATTCAATAATTAAAATACACACACTCCCATGATAATAGTTACTTTGTTTTTATCTCCCCTCTCATGACATCACATTTGGTGTTAGTAGTGGATAAGAATAGCAGGTTGGTGAACAAACAAAAAAAAAGATCAAAACATGAGGAAACTAACCAGGAATCGGTAGACACACATTAATTTGAGGGGGAATGTCAGGTCTGACACTATGAAAAATCCTATACAGAGATGAAAAGTATAAATAAATCAAATTACCGTAAAAAGAAAAACACAATAGAAAGATGGTGTTAAATGTTATATTATTTCTTCGTATTATAACATTAAACAATACTGAAAATAGCCATGATATAATGTATTGATATTGTTATTTATTGATCCAAGGCTTCATTCAGGAGACCCCTGTAGGCGCCGGATGCCAGCTGTACCCCTCAGAGACTGGACCACCTCTGCCATTTACTTCCTGTTCTCTTTTGGAGAGACTGCAGACAGAGCAGCAGGAAGACAGAGACACCCTCTTGACCTCCGACTGCAGGCCACACTCTCACACTAAGGTTGGAAATCACAGGGAGACACTCAAAGACACAAATGTAGAATGACAGGTTAAGAGCCTGAACATAAAGAAGTGAAAAGTTAAAATAAGATAAAAATGAGCCTAACCTGCTAATACTACGCAAATGTTTTCCTATCACTGTCAGAACTAAGGGTGTGCATCTCTCTCATCATCGATATGATACATCTTGATACAGTATCAATAAACTGATGCGGTTGATACATTTGTAAGTATAGCCTGGGATCCCGGGATAGCGGAATGAAGTGCCAAAGTCAGTGGGTGTTCTGGGCCTTGTTGCGTAGGCCAGCTGCTGTCGGGAAGAAGCTGTTCTGGTGGTGTATGATGCGCTGCAGTCTATTTTTGTCTTTGGCAGTGGCGGCGGCGTACCAGGTGGTGATGGAGGACGTGAGGATGCACTCAATGATGGCAGTGTAGAAGTGCACCATCATAGTTTTTGGCAGGCCAAACTTCTTCAGCTGCTGCAGCTTCCTGGCATAAAGAACGACTGTCTTTGTGCTGTAGAATAAATATGTGGTCCTAATGGCCTCATCAAACAGAAGTGATTCCTGTCGCCGAGAAACTAAAATGAAAACAAGGCTTAATGTATTTTTTTGTCCCAGGTAGCAGCAACTGAACTCCAAGAAACCCAACTTCAGAAACCAAAAGTTGGCACCCTCATTGCTGAAAGACGTTGCAATCAACCATTGGCAGAACCAATCATAGAGTCAGCACCAGAATACCATCAAAAATCCAAATACGATGCCTGCATCTCAGAAACACAGAACAAACTCCTGCTAGCATCAAGGTCCGACCGAGCAGAGAGGGCTTCGCCTGAGGAACAATCCGCCGTGTCACTCAGGAGCTCCTGGAGTGTCTTTGCACAGAAAGGCGGTTTACTGCAGAGCCCCCAGTCTCTGTCAAAGCAGTTCCACTACATGGTGTCCACCCACAGGCTTAACCTCCGCCAGAGGGCGAAATGGGTGGTCTGTCAGCAGAACTGTGGGACAGACCAGAACATCGAACAGGTCAGTAAGGAAAAGTTACCTAGAAATTATGCAGTGATGGGCCCCGGCACAACTTTCTGCTTAAAGGAGGACTGATGATAGTGTGATGTAGGAGAACTTAAGTGGCAGGGTTCACAACAAAAAAAAAAACACACACCCACACAGCTCAGTCACACTTTCATTCATATCCACAGGCAGTTAAGAGATTCCAATGTGGGAGGAAACTAATATGGACACAGGGAGCACATGCAAACCGTGTACAGAGGGGACGAAGCCTGTCTGAGCTTGGATCTCAAACTCATGTTAATCAATTAGTATGTCTGTATACTGCTGTGATAAAGATGAAAAGTTTGAAGTACCGTGTTAAGCACAAATATTGCCAAAAGTTGTACAAATAGAGCACAAGCAATATACCGTAAGCAAGTAATGTTAGAGATGATGCCGCGGAAAATACAAGGAGCAAAACATCAAACAGTGGAATGATGTTATCTAAGCGTTTACATTTAGTTTAGCAAAGGTGAAGATCTCTATCCAAATGGTGGAAATGGAGGGCTTTAAGCCACTCATTAAAAAGCTTGTCCAGAGAGGGACAAACGTTGTTTAAAAACAAAAACCTGTCCGTTAGGCTAATCACTCCTGCCGTTGCAGGATCCTCCTCCTTGTCCTTGTCCTCCTCCTCCTCATAAGCCATCGATCTGAATAACTGGACCATATTACCTTGCTTTGGCCTTCTTTTTTACCTTCTCTTTTGCCATCAATAATTTTCCTTAACGCATTACTTTAAAATACTTGCCATAATGCTCTGTTAACAAGCTCAATCGTGTGTCGATTGGTTGGACTGTCATTAACTCATTAATTCAGCTACTTTCTTGTGTTCCATAGAATTTATTGTTGAGGAAATGATTTCTACTTCTCCATGAGAAAAACAATGAATGTACATCTGGTAAAGTGAAACAGGCTACTTTGTTTGATAAAAGTAGAACAGACTCTAGTTTTGCAGAAAAGTGGATTTTACAAAGGGAGTGAGAAAAAATGGCAAGGTAGGTACGCCTTCCAACTGCTGTAAGCTCAAAGTCTATTGGCATCACAGTTTTACAGATTACATCATTCACCTCAAGCGAGAGTAAAAAAAGGAAAATATTTCAGTTTTGTCATAGTTGCAAAGTTTCCATTCAACAATTTTGAATATCTAACTTCATGTAGTTAATGGAAACCACCCTCGTGGTTTCAGAACGTATATATAAGTATATACTGTATAAAGGATGTTAGTAGAAAAGACTGTTGGTCAAATTTTGAGTGTAGATCCATTGATTTTCCTGCTCTTTCTCTCTGCAGGTTTGGCGCTCTCTGAATCGAGCCATCCGGAGCTCCAGGCTCCCCACATGCAACGCCAACATCCACAGGGAGCAGCAGGAGGTCTGGGTGTTTTGTGACGTTCTCTACTCGGAGTTGGTGGGACGTTTCCTGAAGGATGAGCTGCAGCTTTCTGGGTCCATCAGCCTGTCAGTCCACAGGCGGGACAACCTCTTCAGCATGTGAGACACAGACGGGGAGACAGAACAATAATTTTAGAATTTTACATAATTTGCTCCCTGAGCTTATTTACTGTACTCTGCATATTTGCATATTGATGAAGATGTGTGTGTTTATATTTGTTTGTGTGTTTGTCAATGGAAATTAGAATAACTCCAAACACAGAGAGTGGGGTTAGCATGAATTCAGTGCAATCCCGAGCCATTGTTACAACGCTCTGCTTTCATCGTTGTGAGCACTGCATGTAAATGTAGTTACTGTATGTAACATTAGTTTGCAGCCAATTTTTGCCTGATGAGTTTCCTCATGACTAGATTTCTGGACAACTAAACATTGACATATATTTTAATCTTTGTCATGAGCAAAACATGTAGCAGCACTTATGTCAGAAAGGCTTTTATTTTGAAAGACACAAACGTTTATGTCTCCGCGTTTACATTACAAACATAACATACTCCGTTAAGCTAACCTACTCGCTGGCAGGTTTTCTTCAACATAGAGAAAGAAAGAAAGGTAGAAAGAACAGTATTTTATTTATTATGGTATGGAATTGTTTCTCTGCATTCAACCCATTCTAACTATGAGGAGCAGCAGGCAGCACTCACATGCAAACACACACACGCAAACACACACATGCACTAGCGCCCATGGACCAACTCCACATTGCCTTGTGCCTTGGTCATAGGCAATGGCAGGAGTGATAAGTCTAAGTGGGAGAAACCGGAAAACCTGGAGGGAAGCAACATGCACAGAAAGGTGTGGTTGTCAACCTACGACCTTCTTGCTGTGAGGCAGCAGTGCTAACTACTAAACCGCTGTGCTGCCCAGTGCTTACTAACACTAACTAACCCCTAGTTTCTCCTTTTTAGCTGAGGCCAGGAGACTGAGGGAAGTGTTAGACATGCTGTGTCATTTTCATGAAGAGACCGCTGATATTGAAACACAGAAATCTCCATCAGGAGAGGCTGACCAGACCATGGCTGGATGTTTCATCATTCCCTGATGATTATCCGTTTTTCTGTACATTCTGATTTTTCAATAAACAGAACAAATGGAAAATAAATAAAATATTTTACGCTCTGAAAGCTGTTTTATTTTGACAGTCCGTAGCGGAAGCTACCTTACTGCCAGCTTGACATCGATGCAGCCACCAGTCAGAAAGCTAAATCCCAGCGCTGCGTTATTCTGCGGGACTGAATCGGTAAAATACCGGAAAGATTCCTCCGTGGGAGACGGGTAGACGTGGTGTGTGTTCCTAGATTAATGATGGCGTCCCCGAACCGCTTCGCCGGAGGTTTTGTACGCTGAAAAAGAAACAAAAGGTGAGCGACACAGCCTACTAACGCTAGCTAGCGTTGGCATGCATTGTCGTTTCCTGTTTCCTGTGGGGATGCGTGGCTTGATGCCGAGTGGTTTCTGCTTCAAAGCTCACAGTAAAACGGTTGTAATTATTTCCTCTTTGTTTCTTTTAAAGTTTGTGCTGATTATATTTTTAGTGATCGATGTTGGAGCACGCTGTCTTGTTCGTGGGTTTCCAATCAACTATCAGAAGCACTGACCTACATTAACAAGCTAAATTCTAATATTTGTTCCATGAAATTGTATTAATTTATTCCCAACAGTCTGTTCTCTTCATTTCGTAGCGTTTCTCTTCCTGCTCTTCTTCCAGTTCGTGTATGTGGATGTTAGATTTTTGGTCCAATCAGATTTCAGCCTCTCTGTGTTGCCATGTCAATCTAATCTGCCTTCAGAATCAGTAGTCCTGGTCCATGGAACTTCAACTATATTATCAATGGGACTGTTTCTTTAACCAATCAGATTTCTAATCCTCCTCCCTGGTCCATCTATCTGGTCCACAGTAACATCAGCATGTTTCCGTCCTCTGATTGGTCGGTCAGAGCAAAACTGTTACAGCCAAGTTCGACTAGCAAAACACGTCTGTAGAGATCTGAACACGTTAAAACATTTGAGGTAGAATTTTTTACGCCCACAATTTCTGACGGAGGAGAAATGGACTTAGACTGGA
>OMNV01000332.1:1512-26637 GCA_900303265.1 Brotula barbata | reverse complement strand
TATTGTTGTATGTGTGTATATATACAGTATATATATATATATATTGTTATATGGGTTGGTTATATCTTATTTTATATTATATCGTGTTATTTTGTTCTATCTATTCTTTGCTTCGTTTATCATTATTTTTGTTGTTTTTGTTATTGTTCGTGTCTTATTATCAGCTACTGGATGACTTTAATTTCCTTTGGGATTAATAAAGTGTCTATCTATCTATCTATCTATCTATCTATCTATCTAGTTACTAATTTATCAGATAAGCCTTTATTTTCCAGCAGATTAGACATTAATGTTGGGGCCTACATGCAAGTTATGCAAGTTTGGACGAGTGTGATAGAATGGGCTATTCCACACTGCATGCCTCTCAGCAACAGGAAGTGGTTGTTTATTGTTCAGACGCCAAAGGAAACGGGATTTGGGCAGTTAAGAAGACCAGTTAGTGATAATTACAACCAGAAACAATATTCTCATAGATCATCGTGAAAAAAAAAATGTGACGATGTCTGAAAATGGTTTAAAAGGACGGTGTGACCAGAGAAGGGACGTGCAGTGTGAAGTACAAAATCCAACCAAAATCGTCAAATACAAAGCATTCCAGAGGAGGAAGGAATTTTAAAAAGGAAACGGTAATGTCCATAAACTTCAGGCCAGGGGATACTTAATCATTTCATGGTGTGCTAAGACTGGCCCTGTCTGCTTGAAGCACTGTCTGGTAATTTTCCTATAACATGATGCCCACAGAGTCAGAGAGAGAGAGAGGCAGCAGACGAGACAGTGCCAGGTGAAGAATGCTCAAGTATATGGGAAAGATAGTAGCAAGGGTCAGATCCTGGGAGAGAAGCAGATGAAGTTACATTCCAGGCCGCTCCCTCGCCCATAGCCAGATACATGAAAATAAGGATGAGGCAGTGAGCTGGCAGGGATCCAAGAAGTTTTACCAACCAATCAACAGCTCACATAAGTATAAAAGAATAGGGTGATAATGACTGAGATGAAGGCTTCGTGCCCAGACAGTGATGAGCTCGTGCCAGAAACCTTCCCACCTCTTGTCATTCCCAATTGAGTCACCCCCTGCATTCTGCATTCCTACAACCCCTGCCAGGATTTACAAATACACACACACACACACACAGACAGAGATACAAACACACTCTCACTGTGTTATCTTTTATTTGCACACATCCCTACTCTCTCTCTCTCTCTCTCTCTCCCTCCCTCTCTCTCTGTCATACACACATGCATAAACACACACAGACATGAATACAAAAAAAAAAAAAACACACTGACAGAGAGAACGACAGAGAAATAGGCCAAGGTTAAATGGAAAATTAATAGAGTGTGTGTGTGTGTGTGTGCACTGTCAGTGGAAAGTACACACTCCTGTACTCACAAAAAGTTCCAGTAAGATGGAGCATTCATAGCGCAGCTGCTCGGCGATAGCAGCAGCCCTGGCCGCCGTGGTCCGGCTCAGATCCGGGCCGGTCGAGCCTCTGGTCCGCCTGTCTGCCATGGGACCTCTGAGGGAAGGACGCGATGCGCTGGGAGCAGGAGAGCAACGAGCCGGCTCCCTAAAGTACCGAGCACGCCTGCCTCATCCCAGGCTCGGTTCAAGTCCGCCTGCCTTCCGCTCCCCACGCCGAAACTCTCCCGTTAATTAGAGCCCGGAGCCTCTCGTGCTGACGTGAAACCACTTCCCAGCGCTGCCCGGACTTGACTTCTCCCTGTTAGTGAATTAGTTAGTTGTGTATGTGTGTGTGCGTGTGTGTGTGTGTGTGTGTGTTGTGGCCAACTCTCCGCCCTCTCCCCAAGGGAACCCGATGCCAGTTAAAAGGAATCAGCGGGACAAGCGAAGGCGTCGAGGCTCCGAGGGGGGCGGGGCGGAGCTCATCAACTTATTCATGAGGAGCTTATCTGATTTACTGGTAAAGGCCGGAGAGGAGATGGGCTAAAGTTAGGAAGAGCCACTCGGATGTGCGACATGTAACCCTTTCGTGCCCTTACAGCTTTCACAGAGGCTGCCGTGTTATTCCTACGTGGCTGGAATGTGTGTGTGTGTAGATAAAAATAAATAAAGGTTCAAATTTAGTAGAAGGCAGGAAAAAACCCCTTTGACGTCATCCAAATCAACCCCAGTTAGAGAATACAACGACAACTGAGGGACTCGGGGACTCAGGGAGCTCACCAGCGATTTCTCCGAACTGACAGTGGAACTGCCAGTGAAGCATTAAAGGATAATTAGCTCACGGACAGCAATCTACAGATAAATAATCTATAATACCCTTTCCAATGTTGCTAGTTTGTAAATAACACACTACACACACTCTCTCTCTCTAAATATATATATATATATATACTGTATATACTTATACATATATAGTTCTAACAATATTAGTGAGTACCTTGAAATAACAACATTATGTTAATTATCGATACATAAAGTAATATTTATCACATCTTCACTCAGGAACTACTTTATTTAATCAATACATAGAAGCTGATGCGCATTCATCATGTTTACTAAATGTATAATTTGGGTGTAATACCACGCCCGTACTCTGGGTGTCAGTGCAAGCAAAAGTTAGGTGTAATTCCTGAGCAAGAGCTAATGCTAAATGGGAGCAGCCGACGTTACTGGAATCCTGGCTCTTTCATTCAAACGCTAAATTGGAAATCATTACATATTGTCGTCGTGAATTATATAACAGAGTTCGGCTGTTTAGTATGATACCACCGTTTCATTTTTAGACAGGAATTCGATTTTTAATTTTAATACGAGACGAAAGCAAGCTACGTATTTTAGCTTCCTGCTATACCGTTGACATGAACTCTCTGGTTGGCTACGGAGTTTCCTCGGACTCTGACAGTGATGGAGATGCAGATGACGTAAACAGCGGTGGACTTTGGTAATTAGCCACTTTTCAAACGTAACGATGACCAATCTCTGGTTATCCAATTGTAAAATATGTTGTTAGTGATTGTTTTTTTCAGCTGCAAAGACTATTACCAACAAACTTTGAGTTACACGATCATTAACTGTCATTGCAAAAGTAAAAACCTAAATAATTTCACTCTTGTTCTCGTTGTTTGTGTCAGCTGTGTTAAAAAGGCGGCTACTGAGACAAAGGCCCGCAACTTTCTACTGGCGTCTGGCTCAGAGTCGAGTACTGAATCCGAACCAGAATCATCCCCAAAATCTCAAAATTCAGCACGAGTGCCTCCAGCTGTGCAACGCCAAACCACCCCATCTGCTCAAACCCTGGGTACCACCATCAAGAAACTGCCCCCTCCTCCTCTGGGTGCCTCCTCTGATAGCAGTGTGTTCACCAACCCCTTCAAAGCACAGGCGGACCAGAAGCTCTGCGCCTTACAGAAACACGTCCCTCTCACGGTGCAGGCCAAACCCTCACAGATAGGAGGCAAGAGGATCTGTGTGGCATACAGGAAAGATGGGAGGTGCAGATTTGGAATCAAATGCAAATTTGCTCATGACAGCGACCTCCAGAGCCCCGTTATTCCCACAGACCCTCA
This sequence comes from Brotula barbata, assembly GCA_900303265.1. Lineage (NCBI taxonomy): Eukaryota > Metazoa > Chordata > Actinopteri > Ophidiiformes > Ophidiidae > Brotula > Brotula barbata. The sequence goes on along the minus strand of OMNV01000332.1, from coordinate 23,109 downwards.
CTCCTTAGGGAGTGACGAGATACTCGAGTCACCTCAGGATGACCATCATGCCGCTGGCTCCCAGAACCTCCAGCAGGACACAGGAGAGGAAACATCCGATGGGCAACAGCTGAAGAAGAGGAGGGTAGGACTGACCAACACGCTGATTCCTCCGAAAAGGGCTATGAAGCAGTACGCTCTGCAGAGGGACAGAGAGCAGCTCAATATGTCCTGATGGATATACGAATGAGAAGAAGTGTGTAGAGGAAGAAAGTATTTGTGTGTGTGTGTGTGTACAAAGTTTTACTGCCATCATACACTGAATCGACTCAGTTTGAAAGATTTCAGTAAATTTGTGTTGCTGTATTTGTTCCCACAAAATCCTGTTATCCACAATCTTAAAAAATACACTTTTATGAAGTGTTAAGACATTTATTTACATATAAATGAACAGTTCTTTTGTCTGCTCACAAAGCACAGACGTGCAGATTTAGCACTGACACACAAAGGGTTTCTACACAGTTTGCTTTTCAATTTCATGACATGAACAAACAATTCTGCAACCACATTTCAGTTTCCATGGGGTCATGTCATTTACAATGTCAAATATTATCTTCGCTACCTACAATGACCTGGGACTTCTGTCAGTAAGAGTTACGTTACACACGTTATTGGGTTATTAAATAACTGAAGAAACACTTGCACTGCAGTGCAACTGTCAGTGAGGCCGATTCCACGACGAAGCACCACCGTGTTTCGGACGTTTTACAGGGCTGTGGGAAAAAAATTTGGTGTGCTTCTCACAAGTTTGGATTCAGATTATTTTGTGTTTATGCTTTTACCTAGTTCAGGTACTGTAGCAGAACATGAATGGAAAGTGGCTGTCCACTCGTGTAAATAAAAATATAAATAAAATGAATTCCAATAGGAACCTCGACGATGCCACCCACGGGGCATTTGATGTGCTGCATATTGCTCGGGGGTATGCCACGGTATTGCATAGCAGCAAGGGCTTTGCAACAGTTCCACATGTCCTCCCAACATAATTTCAGCATCAGCACACGCACACTCATACGAGACCAGTTAGACTTACGGGACTACCATTATGTACAAATGCAACAACATACACTTACACATTTTTCCCTGATACAGAAATTCTAAAAAGCTACCAAATGTGACTATGAGTGAATATAACATTAGATATTGGTGATATTACAATTTAACTCAAACGTTGCATTAGCGTTTATGGTGTCAGTGATAACAGCCTCTAGGTCCTGTCTTGGGCACAACCTCGCGTCTTAAATGATAACCTGTTGCACTTCTCCGTGCTCCGCCTGCTCCCAGACCACACCGCCCTCACCGACTCCTTCCGTCTGCTGCAGGGCATTTGCTGAAGAGGAGGAGGTAGAGAGCACTGGAGTGTCTAGAATAAAGCTTTCCCCGCTGGTGGCGGCTGAATCCTGGGATTGAGGTTGGGATTGGGGTAGGAGCGGAGGGCTCGGGGTGACTGTCTGCAGTGTCTGAAGCTGCTGGGGGCTCGCTAGAATGGGGATCTGCTGAATGTGGGACTGGCCCTGGGACTGACTGACAGGCTGTAAGGTCATTTGAAGGATTTGCGTATGGCCGTGACTGTGCTGCTGCTGGGAGGAATATGACTGAAGTGGCTGGAGCTGAGGCTGGTGCTGGGTCATCACTGAGCTGGAATGGAGGGTCAGCTGCTGGATTTGTGGCTGCTGTGAGTGCTGAGCAGTCTGCACAAACTGGACGGGCATCTGCAGCTGGAGGTGGGTCTGCTGCTGGTTATCAGCCGGTGACGGCGGATCAATGGGGGACAGTGCAATCGTGACTGGGACCTGCATGGTGTGGAGGCTCTGGTCCTGACCGAGTAAGACCACTTGGTGTTGGGCCACGTGTCCCATGTGTGACACCTGAGCCACTGGCTGCCCAACGTGGCTTTCCTGGCTCAGCTGTTCCACCTGCCCATCCTGTGCCACCTGACTCACATCCAGACCGGTGACCTCCGTTTGCATGGGGTTCGCCTGTAGCTCCAGCAGAGAGGCGGGGGTCGTGATGAGAGCGCCAGCATTGGCTGCCAGGGCCTCGGCGATAAGCACCTCTGGGTGACTCTTGGCCTTATGGGCCACTACACAGTCTTTTTTCTCAAACTTCTTGCCACAAATGGAGCAAGAGAACTGGTAGGTGGCATCAGCATCATGCTTCTTCATGTGCCAGTTGAGAGAGGCCTTCTGGCGACAGGTGAAGCCGCAGATTTCACACCTATTAAACAAGAAAGGCAGGGAGGGAGAAATGAAAGTGATGAATGCGATACGGGAAACTAATAATGACCGAATGTGCAAAGAAAATGATCAATTGTGAACAGAGACGATCACTAACTGGAGGGGCTTCTCTCCTGTGTGGATCATGCGGTGCACGGCCAGGTTATGGGAGCTCTTGAAGGCACGAGCACAGAACTCACAGATGTAATCGCGCTGGTCTACATTCACAAAAACGGAATTACACTTGTGTTGTCCGTCTGCTATGATGTGTGATTCATTAAAAGTAAGTACAGCTCAGAAACATTTACTCTGTTTACATTTTATGTAAGTGCGTGTACCTGTGTGATGCTTTGCATGACGCAACAGCTGTTTCTGTAGCCTGAAAAGCCTTCCACACGAAGGGTGAGGACATACGTACTTCTTCTTCAGCAGGTGCTGGTACTTTATGTGGTGCTGAGTGCAAAACAAAGGCCACATGGAACAACAGTATAAGCAGCAGTCGGATGGGAGGGTTCACAGCCTAAAAAACCACAGCGTCTTCACGGGAACTGTAGCGGTGGCAATTACCATATATTTTCCAATAATGTATAGTCGATCGAAAATTGGACCGCATGGATCCTTTTTCTATTTTAACATGTTGACAATTATGGTAAGCATGCAAAAAGAGTTTGTGTGGATGCTGTGACAGACCTGTAGGTAGCGAGGGTGAGCCAGGACGGTACCACATCCTTCCATCTCACATCGCACGTACTGCACCGGGGGCTTCTTCCTGTACAGATATTGCACAACCGAATCATTTACTAATGTTATTTATACACAAAGGACCCGTGTAGTCAAGGAAGCACTAATTCAAGAGTGACCGTAACTTCACCTTCTCTTAGGCAGCCGTGGGGTTTTGTCATCTTTTTTTCGCCTGCCTCTCCTTAATCAGACAGATTAAAGCAATTTATTAGCAATGGAAATGTGTAAATCCACAAGATTACTAACACAGTGCTGGATTTATTTGTCGAGTGCTTACTTCCTGGGTCCATCTGGGTCCTCTGCCATTTCCTCCTCCAGCTTTACCTCCTCTTCCACGCTCTCGACATTATCTGAACCTTCTATTTTTATCTCTGGAACCTCCTTCTCTTTTTTTGGTGCCTTTTCTTTCTCTTTCTTCTCCTTCGGTCTTGGAGGGGCCCTGCGCTTCAGTTTAGGCGTGTCTCTGTGAGGAAAAACAACAGAAACAAATCCAGATAATGATGGAAAACAGGCTTAAATAGTCACTCAATTTACACCCATTAATTCTCAGGTATACCTTTCACCCTTGGGGTCATAGCTCTGATCATTTAAGTCATCTCTAAAAGGAACATCCTCATCACTGCTGAGACCCTCTTCCTCTTCTGCGCCACTGAAAGGGATGAAATGAATCATTTGCACTTGGAGGGCTATCGTTCCGCACGTGTGAAAGGACGCACTTGTTTCAAGTTTACCTCTGCTTCTGTGGCTGATAGTTGAGGTCATCCGAGTCTTCCTGCAACGGAGGGTCTTCATCGTTGAGCCCTTCGTCAGCAGTGCACTCATTTTCCTCCTCTTGCTTTTTACTGAGACAGCAGAGGTTTGAAAACAGTGGTTACGAAACGCACAGCGAAGCTCTCACTCACACTTAGACGACATGAAAACCCATTTATAAAGCAGGCAAGAAAAAAAAAATCAATGAGGTCACCTTTAAATAACATTCACTGGAGTGTCACGTGGCTACTTGACTTTTACAGGTAATCCATGAATGATTTTTGTATAATAAACAAGACAGGATAATGTTACCCAGCTGCTGGGTCTGTGATTATTCCAGTATTTCTCCTTCTGCTTGTGTTTTTCTGTGAAAAAATAGACTTCAAATAGGTCCAAATTTGGCTGAGTAAAAATAAACCTTATCATTGTATTAGCACTTAAAATGTGTGAAAGATAAAGATTAAAAAAAAAAACTATATTGAACTTGGTTGTTGGGGCAGATGAATTATAGAAACATTAGTATTTGAGAAGGATTACAGAATAAAACCCTTAATCCTTGTCGTTTTCATAGACGCCTTCTACATAATAACGCACACTTCACTACTTTTTACTCACATTTCGTACTTCTCCTTATCATTCGCCTCTCCTTCCGCTGCTAAATAAGAAACCGAAAGACAAAAACCATCAGACATAAACGAACAAAAGGACAAACATGCAAATCCGCAGTAATATGGGTTTAGTCGATTTGATGTATATAATGAAAGAGTGGAGTCCAAAAATGAACTGTAAGTATTACGTATTTAGTAGGATCGATAATATTCAAAGAAAGAGTCTATTTTCCATATCATGAATGAAATCACCGTAGAAAAGTAATGTGCATAACGTTACAGCTCTTATCGTTAAGAGGCTTTGTTCATTAAAGGCTGAGATGCTGAGCCGCAGCCGCTCTCTGTCTACAGGTTGCCTACCGGATGGATTCTTCATGCCAGGCTCGGTCTTACATGCAGCTTTGGCAGAACCCCTGGCAGCCCTTCCAGATGGGGGCTTGGCTCGGCTCTGAGCAGGGGGGCGTTTCGAGGGAAGAGCTGCGGTGAAGAGGCAGGGACATGACATCAAAAAGGTGATAAAAAATATTAAGGGCATGAAGAAATGAATCATCTCAGAAACAGGCAGTCACATTGGACAAGAAATATGGTAGGATATTTCAGTTTTGGGGGTTTTTTGAGTGAAAAAGTGAGTCTTTGATGTGAGTCCTGATTTGAATGGTGAGAGACGAAAGGATTGATAGAGATGCTGGAGCGAGGCACTTCAGAGTTTGGAGGCTGAGGCATAAATGAGCCACTAGCCGTGACACATGGGAGTGCAGGGAATAGAAAGTAGACGACTGCCACGAGATCAGACAGAGCAGGTGCGCGTGTATGAATGGAGACGTTCAGAAAGCTGTCGGGGGGCCAAATCTGTACTGCACTTTGCAAATTAAACACTGTTTTGCATTTTTTTTTTTATTCCTCTCATCACTGATCGTGGAGAGCTGTATTCCATGTGGAATGCAACAGTCACAACAAAGTGATATTACTTGTTGACATTCCCAAACAAATCGTGATAAAATCAGGTGTGCACATCCTCAATCGTCGGTGGTGTTGCGTTGTTAGCAACGTGAAGAACGATTAAAGACTAACCGCCACCGGAAGAGTTTTTTTTAAATCTAAACATGCAATGACTAGCAAGTAATTACGAGACATGAGCTCATAAATGCGGAGGCAATCTCCCAGGAAGTGGAAATTTTACACAACGCCTGTTCAATGACAGCTACCTTTACATCCCTTGATCCTGTCTGCACCATGTAGTTTCTTCCAACTGTGGAGAGAGGACATGCGCATCTATAGTTTTCTCCCTTTTCCTAGTGTTTTCTATCTATTTTGTGTTTGTTTACTTAAACTGGGTACTCACAAAGCCTCACAAAAAGTCATTTTCCTGCGACTGTCAACCCAGACAAAGTTTATGAAAAATCCCAGGGATGTTTGTGAAACCTAAGAATCGGTTGAATCGCTTTTACAGACAGATTTTGGTCGTAAATGTACAATATTCTAAAAGAAGAAAAATTGAGGATGATCACTGTAAGATGATTTATTGGAACTGAATGTGAGCAGCTGTAGGAGGCCAGTGAAGTTAGTAAAGAATAAAGGTTAAAGGGCAGCTGAGGGCTAATAAGTCCTTTTTATTTCACATTATATATTTAACGCACAATTCCTACACAATATGGGTTTGATTACCTGGAGCATTTGGGACAGGCTTCTTGGGGTCCTCTGACCTGTAGAAATGAGCAAAAAAAAAAAAAAAATTTGCTTACCCAAGTTTGACCTATTTTCTCTGGACAGTGTTACAGAGAAATCAAGAAATCATCAAGAATTGCATCTTAAACTTCCAAAGATCTGACAGGCTGCTCTGCCAGGTGAGTTTCACTCCACCCTCCCCGTACAGGGCAGCACCAATGGGACGAGCAGTGCTCACGGCGGTGCTGTGACAGGAGCTCACCGGCAATAAGACCCGATTAAAGTGGAGGTGCTGCTCGGACACAGTGTAGTAAAACATTAGAGTGTGGCGGTGAATAACATTCTTGAAATAAAAACTTACTCTGTGGCTTGAAGGCTATCACCGGGGACCGACCCGCCGGGCTCAGAAGAACCTGCTGGTTCTGCGTGTTTCTTCCGCTTTAAGTTGGAAACTTTCCTCCGCTTGGTCGCGCTTGAATCCGGGCTCGATTCGTCTTCGTCGTCGCTCTTGGTGTCCTTCAGCCAGGCCGGTACTGCCCTGGTGGACCGGTCCCTTAGAACCCGTCCTGAACTCTGCGAGCTCGTGGCAGCTCCGTTAATGTCCGAAGCGGAGACGCCGGACCTCGGACGGCCCCCTCCCCGCTCTCTGAGGCCCCTCCGCGGTGTAGCAGTCGGACTGGTGGCCGTGGTCTGTTCTGCGGCCTTGTCCTCCACCGACTGTTCTCCTTTATTTACATCATCGGTTCGTTCAACAACCGGTTCCATCACCGAGTGGAACCTTCAGTCTACCTCGGTATCCGCAGGGTCAAGCAGGTTTACTTGGAGTTTGTGGAAAACCGGCATACATCTGTTTTAAAGACGTTTACACTGCAAGAGGCCTTTATCCAACACGGTACCATATTTCTGTGAATGCGTTGGATTCGTAGCAGATTATGTACATCAATTTATTGATTATAAATTGAAAACTTTTCTTAATTATTTATTCTGTTATAAACCGCAATAATTTTAAAGAAGCAGACACTATTTTCGCGTTCTTAAAGCTATAGCAAACCTACTTATTCGTCCGGGCCTGCTGCACAACCATTTTGTGTGCTTTGTTGCGTCTCCTTTAAGCCAAATATAAACTATGGTTAGATTCATGAGCGGCAACGCATTTGAGCAGCTTTACAAAACACCTGGATTTCCCGTTGCATCCTTTAGAATGGGTCGGACGATCATCATGTTTAATAAGTCTGCTAAAGTCGATGCTGCGCAGTAAACGTGCGTGCGCATATGTTGTCGTGGGCATCATGGGAAATGTAGTGTACATAAAAAACGGCAGATCATAAAATGGAACTTTGATATATACTTTAAAATACATTTATTATCATAGCAATAATATCCATCGAATCTTCATGCAACGCAGGATATTCGTGTCTGTTGTGCTTATGCCCAACATCGACTTGAGTGTAAATATCAGTAGCATATATATCTACATTTCTGAGCTAAATAAAACTAATAATAATGCCAGTTGTAATGTCCTTTTTGTTGGTAAAGACCATGTCTTGAATCTACATTTCAATAAAAGACACAAACAAACGCTAATGCAAATATAATGTTTCCTAAAGGCATTTAACAAGACCAGGCAACCGCTTTTACTGCGCTGTAATTAAGCATTTTAGCCAGTAGATGGCAGCATTGTCAAACATAATCTCCTATCTGCATCCATTTTCAACAACTCAAACTTCAGACAATTGTCCCGGATATATGAGGTGGGTTGCTGTGTTCATCATGTCTCAGCAAATGCAGGCTCACTCAGAACTTTGCCCACATCCATGTGGACTTGAGTGCCTTCATTAAACCATGTCTCAAATGTTTTTTTCATGTTATTTACCTACATCGTAACTGATTTCTAATTGATTCATTTATCCCTCATGCGGTTCCTATTGCACTCCTGTCCGTACTTTTATAGATTTTATAGATATTATAGTCCCCTGACCTTTAATGGTTTAACACTTGAGTGGTTGGCTGATAAAAACTCCATGCATGTTTGTTGTCCCCAAAACCCTTTCCTGGATTCGTGCTTGCAGAGTTAAGTTCACCGACCACAGAAACTTTGTCCCAACTGCCCTTTTTCCTCCACCTGCTGTAACTCATTGTTAAAGAATAGCTGATGAATGGGGTCAAGGATGGGTTTCTATTCACGCAAGTCATGGGTCAAAGTCTTCTGCCGGTAGATTTCTGCAGGAGAGCATGAAACTTTGTGGATAATGTTGAGAGAATTATAATATGTATATAATAAAACACACCATGTTGACATGATTTGGCTGATGAAATGAAATGAATGGCAGAGCCTCCCATCCTTTTGCAAATGCTTTATTCGTCTACTTCATCACTATAAATACAACAATGCTGAGCAAGTTTTATTCAAACAAACTTTCTGATAGAAAATAGTCTGCATAGGTCTACAAAGTTATAGTAAGGGGCACATCTTGGCAATAAGGCACACACTATGGTTTGAATGGTAACAACTATTTTAACTAGGCATATGAAGCTCTGCACCACAGGAACAAGGAGCAGGAGGAGTTCATCCTGCCGCTGTAGTGCAGGTTAAAAGCAGGCAACAGAGAGTAAAGGAGGTGTTTTGAGTGGGAGGCAGAACAAGAGAGTGAGATTTCTGCTTTCTAAGACATTAAAACATTCCGCTGATGGCCGCTGACCCCTACAGTCAATATTTGAGCTTCAATAAATTAGCCAAAACTTGATGTACTTCAAAGAGTACATCTGTCAGGTCCACATGCTCTGAGAGTTGGTATCGTCTTGGCTGGTGATGTTTGTACTGTGAAGCTGAAAGGGAAGGCATACTGTAGGCTATAATACTATTGTACTCCCACTCACAACACCAAGTCCACTATGAAATAGTACGTAATAACAGCATATTACACATAACAAAACACAATAACCATGAATGCTTAAAAACAGTTGGACACTTTGGCAAAAAAACTACGTTTTTGTTACTCTGTCTCTATTCCCTAAACAAGGCATATATAAAGACAAGAAATATGTTTTGGAATATATTATACCTTTTCACTTGCTTCATAAAACACACACGTAATGCATATATTAAATATATCCTGACTTATTATCTTCATTAAAGAAAATGACAAAAGTAGTTATCAGCACTTTGTTTTCTAGGTCAAATCCATTTTCAGAGGGAGAGAAGTAACTAAACATGGACCAAGTAAGAGGAACAAATATTTGTTACTCGCTGTTGACGCGTAATCTGTTTGACATAAAGCAATAAGTTCGCCATGCTATCGTTTATGTCAACATCCAGCCCAATCTCTGTCTACAAAGGTAAACTCATCCTCCTGCTATGTAGGACTGTTAAAATAGAAAATTAAATAAAATCTTCTACTGAGATAATGACGGAAATTTAACAAATAAAATCCTATAAAATTCACAGAATATTTTTTTTTTAAATGGAATGGAGAATGTGTTTCATTTAATTTGATATTGGGGGTTGAATGGTGAAAATGGCTCTTTCTGGAGAGAGATTCATAATCAGCAGCTCGTTGCATCCGTTCATGTTTGTTTATGCACGTATGTATTACATGTGGTACCTGCATGGCTACTTTTTGTGAGGTATCGCTCCAGTTGTCCAGGTATCTCACTTACTTCATCTACTGTATGTTAAAAAGTGCCCACTAAACATTCATGGGGGTTATTCTTTCTTTAAAAATGCAGAAAAACATACAGGCATCAAAAAAAACACCAACCAGGCAAGTTAACGCATGCACTCTTGCTCAGGTAAAACATCTCTTCATGTGAAAGTGGCAAACGCTGCCTTTCATAAATACGTTTAAGTGCACCTTGGTCAAGCACAGTTAGAGGACAAGAAATAGAGAGGAGTGTTACTACTGGAGCATTCAGAAAAGAGAATACAGGCGAAAGGTGGCCTTGTCCCATCTGACTTCAAAGACCGAAACTCGACATACTACAAGAATACCAAAACTCCAAAGGTCAATAGAAATGTGAATAGAAAAGACTCTGGCGCTTCACTTCGTCAGAAAAGGCACAGCATAAGGCACAGGAGTGGAGTCCAGCGTAGCACATGTAAGACACAGTCATCAAACCCAGAATGTCTTTTTAATGTCACGTTGACTGGAGTGTAGCCTTAGCTTTTTTTAGTCAGCAATGGTAATGTAGGAGTGACAGAGTGCTCCAGTCCATGTAGGAAAACATCTCTCATTTTTGTCCATATTTGTTCACCTTTCAAAAGTCAAATAATCCAAAAACAATAATAAAGACATATGTAAATGAGAAAAAAAAAACAAACACATCTTTTCAGTCTTAGACTCCTGGCAGATATCAAGTTAAAACAATATCTGAGGGTGGGAAACATCTCCAAAAAGCCCTAAAGTAGTTGCACATGATGCTTTAATGTGTCAGACATACAGGTATCCCTGTTAGCCATCATCGGAAAGAAGACTTCCAGCTGACTTTTTCTTTTGGCATCACTTATTCCTCGAGGAATCTAGCACAACAATGCTAATTAGTTGGCAAAATTTCTTCAAACAACCAAGATATATATTTAAAAATGCAAAAGCGGAGACATACTAGTGTGGAAACTGATTATAGGCACATAAACGACTCTCATAGCCTTCATTTAAGATAAGAAGAACACAAAATAACTACATAAACAAAAAAAGCAAAGCGATATCTGTCAAGGGCACTCGAACAGCATGGACGGACAGCATCACCTACAGCAAGTAGAAACCTCTACACTGCTCTATGTTAATGAAAAAAATACTAGCAAAACATTTTAGTACATCCAAAAATAGTCTTCTTCAGTGGTATTCTCTCAGTTCAGTAGTTTCTGCTGCTTTTTTCTTACTTTCGGTTAACATTGTACCACCCCCCTGCTATTTTTTGTTTTATTTTTAAAATCTTTATATTTTTTTTTTACCTTTAGAGAGCTACTTGATGAAATTATAAATCCCCACAAAATAAAGAGAGACCTACAGAGAATAAAACCTTAAATATGTATCTTCTCTTCATAAATACTTGTACCTTCAGTGTTCTTGTTGCCATAGTAACATGGCTGGGGAGGGAGAGGGGACGAGAGCAAGGAAGGACAGTTTAAGTGGTGACTGCTGTTATTGTGACTTATGCTTGTTGTTTTAAGGAGCACTGTCAGCACATACAAGGTTTCCTCAGTGTACGGACACTCTTCTATTGCTATTTAATTACTGAGTGGATTTTGAGGGAAATGTTGATGTTTTATAACGACACCTGTCATAAAATACCCTTGGGTCCAGGATACACTGAGGCCAGGTGGGACAGATGAATCTGAGATGTCAGGTTGACTGTTTAATTGTCAGTGTTCAGCATATTTATATCAAAAGACATTCCTTGGGAGAGCTTGAGGGTCCACAAGTTTTAACACACTTCAGATGTTGCTCTGGTCAACCAGTCCCAGCCTGGATAGTGTGGCTCCGTGCGGTCTTATCTTCAGTATGTCTGGTAGATGTCGTGGATGGGCAGCTGGAAGGCTGTGGCAGGGAAGGCCTGTGGCACGGCGTAGCCTGCGTAGCCACCGTATGCGGCGGCCGCAACAGCTGCGTTCTTCTGTAGAGCAGCCAAAGCCGCTGTGTTGGCAGCATAGTTAGTGATAGGGACGTATCCAGCTCCATACAGGCCACCAGCTGCTGGGATGCGCTGTACATTATGAGTCATGGCATAGACGGGAGTGATCGGACGACCCTGAGAAACACCGCAAAACAAAGAAAGTTTATAAGTATAAAAATGGTCCAACTTGAAGGAGGACTGCGTCAGTTTTACACCTTAACGTTAGTTTTGTGTTTGCTTGAGTTGGGGAGCACTATTCAGCATGTCAACACAATGCAGTAGGCTGGGCTTGTGCAAAGTGAGAGAAACTGACCTGGATGACATCACAAAGCTTGTTTTGTTATTACGCCTTTTAAGTAAATGTAATGATCCCGATTTCCTGTTGCAACTTGCAAGTTTTCATCCAAACTTGATGAGTTTAACACAAACACACGAGGTGAGGTGAGGTGTCATACGGGTCAACTTCTGAAACTTCTCAACACTTCTCTCAGCTACAACAAAAGCCTTCATACAGTTGCGTTTACATCCATCCTTAAGTACAACTAAGAGAAGTGTGTGTGCGTGCGCGTGCATGTTATCAGAATGCACACCTGGAAAGGTGGAGGGGTGGACACAGTTGGTAGGACTGTGGCAGCAGCAGGAGCAGTGTTGTGTTCAGGGTGTTGCATGGTCAGTGGGTTGATGAGGTGCTCTACTGAGTGGACCTTCCCTTCCTCCATTAGCTTGGCTGTAGGAGCTGAACTGAACACTGGGTACTGCCCACCCAGAGTTGGTAAGGCCACTGCACACGAAGAGACACAAGGATGAGACCGTGACAAACAGCCCGCAGTGTGACAGAGTTTAGCAAGAGATGGTTAAGAAGTTATCATCCACAACACAGACTAGCAGATACATGCACATTTACACGGAAGAAAAGTTTGAAATTAATCTATTGGTGAAATCTGTTAGTGAAAAATACAAGAAAGGAAAAAAATCTTAATTATTTATAGTCAAGAGAGAAGGGGGAAAAAAAAGAAGTTGCACAAGTTTGCGTTGGAGTGTGATTCGGATTATGACGGTGTTCAACCATGGATTAACCCCAATGCTCCAAATCTCACACACACACATGCATTTATATAGAAAGAAAACAATGTCAGTCATTGTTTCAGATGGACAAAAGTCTTTTCAGTCCGGTGGTGATCCAGTGATTCCACACAGAGACCAGACTGGAGTCACTTAAGTCCAGAAGGAGCCTGAACACGATTACTACATAATGAATAATAGATCCAGACAGTTCGATGCAAAGAGTAGATCACAAAGCAGACCATCAGTGGGTTCATAATAATAATGACAGCAATAGATGTGTTTAACAGCAGACTTAGACATTAAAGAATAACACCAATGTTTTTTTAGTTTTTGTCAACAATTTCAACCATTTGTTGCAAGTCATTGTTCAATCAAAACAATATACAAATTAGGTTGTCTTCAGTTTCATTGTTTCACAGTTCCTGTATTAATTTACGAGCTCTTATAAAAATCCATTGTATACCAACAGCCAAAGTAAGAAATATAAATACACACTTTAAAAACCTCATTCCATCCAACCTGTTCAGGGAATCCTTTTCAAACAAAAAAAAAGAAAAAAAGAAGAAAAAAAGATATGCACTGCAAAATGATTTGGTTAGTATTGGGTAAATATGGACAGCATCAAATTTCTGATAACTCTGCTGTGACATTGGTGTTATCCTTTAGAGAGACTAGATTGATCAGAAATGGGTAGACAGAGCAGTGAGAGAAAAGAGACAATGCAGTTCAACTCCGCTTCTGACTGAAACGTCTTACGACTCGTAATGCCAAGAGAGGTGGGTTTCTCCTTTCTTGCATATTTAGAAAATAAGCTTTGAGTTGAAAAGACGAATTCAAACAGGGATACCCGTTTGTGTTTCAAATCTGTTTGTATTCAATGGTAATTTGGTAATGCAAAAAAAACAACAACAAGATTATCCACAACATTTAAGTTGGAAGCTGGAGTTAAGTGCACAAGTAAAAGGAGACGATGGAAGCATCCTTCCACACAGCACAGAGACAGTTGTCTTTTTGATTTTGAAAGAGGAAGGATGAGGAACTAATTGTGGCGGTCACTATCTGGTCCTGCTATAAGGGAGAAGAGATGAATATTGTTGATGACTGTACTACTGCCCCTTTAAACATGACCAGAAGTAACTAACACAACCTTGACTTGCAAAAGGTTCCTCAAACTGAAGAGGACAGTAAAAATTATGGGCTGGAAGGGTTAGTGAAGGCTTTTGAGAGGGGCGACGATACGGAAATATCTAGCTCACTGACTTGTGCCAGGTTTGATGCCAACTTGGTTGACGGAGGCAGCAAGCTCCAAGCTTGGTATCAGCTCATAGGGCTTTTCGGGCTGCTTGGTCTTGCCCTCATGGTAGCGGCTGTAGATACCGCGACCGGCAGAGTAACCCCCCAGGTATGACCCACGTGGCCCAGGGTTACGGTTACCTGCAGCAGCACGACCACGACCTCGCACAGTACCTGCTTGAAATAATAATATAATAACAGGGGGTGTGATTTAGGACTTCTGCAGGGCAATTGTGCATCAGCATCGTCCAAGATGGTCAAACATTCAGAGAAGGGATTGCAAATAAGTAAAATAATGTTAAAAGTAATAGCTTTAGTGAGTTATGATTAATAAATCATTTATTAATGCACTACAATTTTTTTTATAATCCATTAATATGAAAAATATTGGGATTGCCAAGTTGTGCAACCTTTTATGTTGGGCAAAAAAACTTTGATCGCTGTTCTGAAAATGTTGTGACCCTTCATAAAGCAGTTTCACAAAATGGCAGCGTAGATGTTGATCTTTTGAATGATATATACAATAATCATCCATGATTTTTTAACAGGCATTTGTACGCAATTGGTTTCAAACTTCTCTTCCTTAAATACAAAACAAGCAGAAAGTCAAGAGTGTCTTTTATCGGGCGTTAGGGAAGGATTTTTTCACCCTGGAGTGTCGCAATAGTATTTCCTTGTGGCTGAGAGCTGTATTTCACTTTTTTACCCGTGATTGGCACCTATTGCTGCACTTTGTACTTATTCTGAGTCTTAAATAGTATTTCAATGCACCTATTTAAATTGTTTTGTTGGTTTGTTTTGCGAACGTGAAATATGAATCCTGGACATTCCTGGGTTTTGTCATGTTTTCAACAACCCAGCGTAGGATGGGAGGTGACAGCATAGCAGGAAATGATTGTGTTAGAAGGTTTGTCACATGAATCGCATTGTTCATTAAAGAAATAAGTAGGAATGAGGATGTGAGAGATTACCATTGCTCTGTATCATTGGGATTCCTTTGGAGACAAAAACCAAAACACAATGATTGTTGAGAGTCAAATAGATTTCCTTCCGACCACCAAAAGACCATACTTAATCACAGTCATCAACAGTAATGGGATTAGCATTCATTGGCCCATCACCTCGTATACTGTTTTTTGCTTCTTGAACAACAAATCTGACGTTAAAGTTGAAAAAACAAAACTTTCAACAAAGGAAATTGTAGTTATAATAGATTAAATCATTATCAAGTCATCGTGTCCATTTGAAAATCATAGTTCCCCTTTGTTATTGTGTAATTGTTTAAAACTTAGGTATGAATATACAAAAATGGAAAAAAAGTTACTGTTGTTAGGCATAAAACAAGAAAAAAAAAACAATTCTAACCTTTGACGAAGTAGTCCCTGTTGGGTCCAATGAGGGTGTTGTACGGATAACCATAGTAGGCCAATGTGTAGGGATCACATTGGTAAACGTAGTTCTGCTGAGTGGCCTCTGGAGGAGCAGCAGCGGCCCCCTTGGAGGCCTTCTGATAGCGCGTGTACTGCTCTTTGTCGACAGGCTTGGCTAAGGTCACCTCAATGCAGGACCCTTCCACTTCTGTGCCATTAAGGTGGTCCATGGCCACGACAGCATCATCCCGAGAGGTGAAGTGGACGAATGCATAGTCACGAATTTTCTTCACACGTTCCACACATCCAGGATTCCACTGGCTGAACACCTGAGTGACAAAAAAAAAAAGACTGTCAGAAGCCAAATTAACAGACTGGCTGTGCCTCATCAGTGTAAACCAGTCAACCAACCCCACCTGTCTAATGGTCTCCTCACTGGTCTCCATCATGAGATTTCTGACGTAGAGGATCTTCACCGTCTCCATGACATCTTCGTCCACGTCAATCTCTGGCTCAGCCCAGTCCACTGCGATCTGATGGCCCCACAGTTGAATGCGTCCTGGCATCAACTTCCTGCGGGCCATGGCAGCTGCACGGTGTGACTCATACTCTACAAAGGCGAAGCCACGGTTCTTCATCTTGTCAGCAGCACTGGCATAAACAATCACATCTAATACGCCCTCTGTCACTTTCGACACCTCCTCCAGAATCTCCTCGCGCTTTTTGGTCTTGGGGATGCCACCAATGAAAAGGCGGCAGTTGTCCACGGAGGAGCAGACCCCGAGCAGCCGCCCGGGCCGCACCTCATAGTTGTTGAGCTCGCGTACGGCGCGCTTGGCTTCATGTTTCTCTGTGTACATCACAAATGCATAACCTCTGTTCTTCCCATCAAAATCCATCATGAGGCGCATCTCATAGATTCGTCCTACAGACTCAAACACTGGGACTAGCTCATCTTCATAAACGTCCCGAGGGATCTTGCCCACAAATATTTCACATCCTCGTGGTGGAGATGTGCCACACCAACCAGGAGGGGGGCCGTATTTACGCTGGCCATTCTCCTGGACCATAGTGTAGCCAGTGCGCTCCATCAGGGACACCAGTGCAGCCTCATTTGGAGCACCTGCGACACCCTCTGGGACAGCAATCTGTCCATGGAGGGAGTGGTGGGAAGTGCCGGAGGTTTTGGAGGACTTGGTGGGGGCAGTGTTGTTGCTCATCGTTGAGGAGGAAGCAGGATCTTCTGCTGTCATTCTGACAAAACCATCCAATCAGATCTGGGGCCTAGGGAGGGAATAAAGATGGAGAGACATGGTTGAACCTCTGGTTTCTAAGTAACAGGGAAATTCTATCGAACAAATGCGTGCTAAAGCTCTTTGGCAATGTGACCGCTGACTGAGTTTGAACAAAATATGCAAAATTACAATCAAGCGTACAGGGAGTCATTGATAGTCAAACACCGAATGTTTGTCTTTACCAATACAGTATTATCTGGTCAAAACAGTGGAAATACATCCATAAATCCCAAGGGCCTTGGCCCCTATCTGTGCTTTTACAACCTTGTTTTGTTGAGTTCCTTGGTTTCTTTGCTGACCTCTGACCCCAATCAGAGAGAATGAAGGGCTGTAAACCCACAAAACCTCAGCTCAAGGTTCACTGAGTGCAACTAGGTCACATGTTCATGGTGTGTGTGTGTGTGTGTGTGTGTGTCTCTACAACAAAAATATGTTGAGATATTCTGGAGTTATGTTGAGCCCCAAGAGGGGTAAAACTGCCTAATAACACGGTGAACAATTATACAATCACAACCGCTGTTACACACTTAGTTGCCACGAGAGGGTGTTGGACTTTCAACCTCCTTATCAATATGAATGTAGTACAGCACTGTGTGAGTGTGTGTGTGTGTGTGTGCGCTGCATATCATTAAAAGCCACAGCCATGTAAGAGGAGCAGAGAACAAATCAGAAATCGGCTTCCCCTACATAAACCTCTTATCTCACTGATTTTCCAACACCGAAAGCATCCAGAATGGAAAAATCCACAGCAGTTTAAAGCCCCGAGTCGCCGTGCTGCTGCCACACCGACGCAATCAATCAAAGTAAGACTACAAAGCAAAGTACTTTTTGTCAGGCCAAATGTCGTCATGTAAGCAAATAGGCCAAATAAACAAAAAGGCTTTGCGAGTTTTGGAGTATGTGTGTGCGTCATGATTTCACCTGAACTTCGACAGAGGTGAGGCAGGCAGCTATGGTAAAACACTACCAAGCAAAGCGTTCATGGTAACGCACACGCTTGACCTGACCCAATATCCCACCCTCCCACACACACACCTGTTCACTTGTTACTAGGCTCAAGGCTGAAGGGCTTAGAATGACCTGTAAACCAGCTTGTACACAGCTAACGGAGACATGAATGATACAAGAGCGAGCTCGGCAACAATGAAATATGTGGTTTGAATACCAGAAAGAAATGGTCAGTGTACAGCATACAGTACAAAATAAACTTTGGATTTCTTGTTGGTGCTTTGACCAGGAGGGCGGTTGTGATGTGAAAATTTAATGACTCATTTATGGATCCATGCAGAAATAAGATAAGGTCAAAGACTTTGTCAAGGAATGGGGAAGACAGGATATCATTTCCTCCTTCTATCTGTAGGTGGATTTGACGTAGGCCAATTGACATGGAACATAGACAGTGACCTTGACAAAACTGTAGCAATATATATTTCTGAGGATGGATGTTCTGATTCTGTTCAACGAGGACGCCGTCTTTTTTCGGTCAAAATCTTCCTCTGTAGATACTCTGTTATGCTATGACAGCCCTGTTGGTTCTTTTGAGCTTTGCCTCTGTGTTTCCACAGCTCAGTGCGTCCTCCCTCTGTCCCATCTATTGTGTGAATGGCTAACATGATTCCCTCAGCCTTATCTTACCAGGCTGATGACAAAGGGAGGACAATATCCACTGTGGGAGTTCTGCTCTGTGATAAAAGACGTCAGTGACACTGTGAGGTCGACACACTGTATAATACAATCAGGCTGAGTTGTTTATGAGACTACTGTCACAGAGTTTTTTCCCCCTTAACAATATCCGAGGCGCTCATCTGTTTTTTATAAAACAGCAGACATCTTACTTTTTGCTGTGAATTCCCAGTATCGATCAAGCCCACGTTGGGTTAAAATTTAAAACAAACCTTGACCTGAAAACCTAAGTAAACGTAACGGATTTTGATTGATTCAATCTGGCATGCAAAATAAAAGTATGATATGAACTTTTCAGTTTTCAGTTCAAAGATCATGCTGTTTTGTATTCAGTCATTTCATTTCTTTCAGAGTGGGGTAACATACTTTATGGTTTTGACCACATCCAGATCGACCTGCCTTCAGTACTGACTGCGGCCTCGGGAAAACAGAGCAGTCATGAAATGTTTTACTATCTCACTTCCTCTGGCTAATAAAAATGACATTTGTCCCTGTACGTGTGTGAGAGACTAGCTGTCAAGTAATCTGAACTGGTCAGCCATTACCAAAATCATATAAGGACAGAGAGGCAAGGGGACAAAGGTAGAGACGAGAGTGTGCAAGAAACATCAGGCAGCAACAGGTAGATGATTAACTACAGCCAACACAAATCACAGCCATTACTCACATGGAGAGAGAGCGAGACTGTGAACAAGGATCAAAGATGTATTAAACTAACTTATGAGCAGTTACATATGTGCAATACATGAATCCAGATTTTTACTCTTGTAAGTACAAAAAGGATGGTGAGTTGTCTTATCTGTGGTCAATCATCATCAGTAAAATCAGCGTTCATTCACCCCCAGAATTCACCTGAACAAAGGTTATGAACTGGGAGCAGCAATGAAGTTACCCAGCACAGATAGCACCGGGTAACTGTGCCATCTTGTTGGGTTAAAGTGTTCTAGTTATTGCTACAGAGGGTGTCCATTAGTGTTTATGATTGATAGGATCACCGGATTCTCTACGTATTAACAGCCCGTTTTTCCTGACACAGCTGCTTTATGTGCAATTTTAGGTTTTTTTACAATTTCGTAAAAGTTATACTGCCTCACAGCCAGTAACACCAAAGATCTGTAGTGTTGATTTCATTATCTGCAGATCTTGTTGCCACACCACCGGCCTCTCTGTGGCTCC
This sequence comes from Brotula barbata, assembly GCA_900303265.1. NCBI lineage: Eukaryota > Metazoa > Chordata > Actinopteri > Ophidiiformes > Ophidiidae > Brotula > Brotula barbata. The sequence goes on along the minus strand of OMNV01000332.1, from coordinate 3,598 downwards.
CAATCTGATTATGGAGCAAATAAAATGTGTCTGTGTGTGTTCAACAATGCTTCCCTTAGTTGGCAGTTCTATCCTGAGTGACATTGAGCCAGGGTATTGGAGAAAATAGCCCTAAGGAAGTCGCCATCTTAGCTGTATGCACACACGTGGAGGCGATTGACTCTCAGCGTCCACCCAGCAACCCCTAACAACAGGGTCACAAGGAAGCAGAATATAATCCTGCTATTTTACAACAACCAACAGATAACTGACAGCACATTAGATATTCTGCTTCAAGATGCAAATATTAGTGCAACCTGCCTTCGAACATGTACTTTAGATCCTAATATTATCACTCAATAACAATCTTAATATGCTCACATTTTTACACTTCCAGACCACTGAACAAAACCACAAAAAGAATGTAGGCTCCCTATAAAACCAAAACAACAAGAGGGAAGTGAGATTGACAGAGAACAGAAATCTTGAGAAAGACTTAACAACAGAAAGATGGTTGGAGAAAACAGAAGAGGAAGGAGAAGCACAGACAGGTCAGATAGGAGGATAGCTACCCCTGTTGCTTCACAGCACTCCGCTGCTTGGCTGCCTGTTCTGGGAGTGCAAGTCCACCTCCATGAGAGACAGGTACAGCAGGGCACTAAGCATAGAGGCCAGCCTCCTCTAAACACACACACACACACACACACACACACACAGCCAGAGCCGCAACAAGAGCAAGGGAGCCAGCCGGTGAAGGTGGAGCTAAAGCAGGTACTTTGTGTGTGTGTGTTAGATGGGTGGTTCCCAACCATACTTTTGTGGTCCCTAATAGAAAGTTTTTTTTTGCCAAATCCAGACCTTCATCAAACCACCTTTTGTTCAGAACTACAAACAACTCTGTGCCTAATAAATACATTAGAGCTGACATTCGGGGGAGAAGCAGAGGCTGATGGGAAATGCAGTATCGACAAGAGAGTGTTTGCTTCACACCAGGAAGCTGGGAGTTGCTGACATAGAGAAACCACAGGAAGGATTCCGTCCCCAGCACTCTGAAAGGACATCTGAAAACTCTTACAGGGAGCAGCCACGTCATGTCAGCACAACAATATAACTGTGTGTGTGTGTGTGTGTGTTGCTGTGTGTACGTGTGTGCGTGTGTTTTTGTACATAACAACGGTGAACATGTTCCTGGCGCAGCTTAACTTAAGCAAACAACACACACCTTCCTGAGCAGCCAAGAGGGCAGATAGAGGGACGGCCGACAGAAAAACAGACATGGACACAGAGGAAAAAGACAAGAAAGACACTTTGGTCAGGCAGTTTCACTAGAGCAGCAACCGAGAGCAAGGGGGAGGGGGAGGGGGGCTGGAGGGTCAAAGTTCCAGTGTTCAGCAGTGTGGAGAGTTTCAGCACTTCAACAATTGAATTAACAGGAGAGACAAGACCGTGTGCTCCATCCATCCACTGATCCATCCATTTTCTATACATGCTTATCCTTTTCAGTGACACAAGGGAGGCAATGGGGACACGGTTACCCCAGTCTATCACACGGTAAACACACAAAGACATTCAGTTACACTACCATTCACACCTGCAGAGCTTTCAGTTCACCTGGCTGCATGTCTCTGGAGACCCACATACACACATAAGGGGAGAACATTAACACTCCACACCGATAAACGCAAGTTGGCCCAAGTTGGGGTTGAACCCGTGACCTTCTACCTGTGAGTTGACAGTGCCAAGCCACATTTGTGTTGACCTCACAAAAGTGGGGAAGGAAACTCATTTCAGAGATCAGTCAGCTCAGCTCTCACTTTGCCAAGGGGTCAGTCTAAATCAAACTTTAACTGTCAGTCATTAGTGAGAGCCAATCAGAACCCAGACAGTGACCCTGATGGCCGCACAGGGGGACCATCAGTCCCTCAGATCAACAGTTAACTGTTAAACCCCACAGGAAGGCAAGCAGGACGGATGGAGAAATAACTGCTTGTCCCTCAATCATTGTACATATTCACTTAACCATTACTCAAGCGTGCACACACACACACACACACACACACACACACACACAAAAACTGCACAACCCCGCTGCCTTTCGCATACACGA